>VSMD01065137.1:0-81089 GCA_008750895.1 Mirza zaza
TGGGAAATCAGGCAAGAGCTGCCTTCCCGTTCTGGCCACACCCCCACAGCTTGGTGCTCCGTGCTTATCAGAGCCAGCTCACCCTTCCTGACACACAGGAAGGCAGCGATCTGATAAAATGGGTTGCAACTAGGTGTCACTTAAAGTGGTGGCCCTCCCAGGAATATTTGTTGAGGGCTTTGCTTAGCTGCAAAGGAGTGAATTGCTAATTATACAGGCAGGTAGGAAGACTTTATTTGGGTGGATCACAGGGGATCTTCCCATATTAGCACAGTTTACTACCTTTAGGATGGTATTCTCCATAATCTCTGCCCTGATTTTATTGCTTTTTTAACTGTGTGAAATTTGCGGAAATGAAACATTTGCTTAAATGTGGGCATTCTGACCCCTCATATTCATCAAACACCTTCATAACCAGGTGTTCCCTATGCCTGTGAAAAGGCCATCTCCCTTGACAGTGGACCCAGAGAGAGAGAAATGGGCTGTCACACTTGAGTGAACAACACTGACAAAGTCACAATTATGGGAACATGGCGCGTTGGTTTTCAACCTCTAGAATCTATCTATGGTAAAAGAAAAAAGTTTCAATTAAATGTCATCCACTATATGATATAAATGTAGAAGTACGCCTGACAGAAGTTGGGGTAGGAGGGGATGTCTTTTGGAAAGACAGGTAAGGCCTTAATAAACCCATTTTAGCCTGAGGGGAGACTGCTGAAAAGGGACCCAGCCAGAAATGAAGTGAGCATTAAGCAAATGTGAAAAGTTACAAAGATAACCAATGGAATAACTGAGAACTTGTACTTGCTAAAAACAAGGGGATTGTGGAGAAAGCTGTGGGTTGGGTTAGTGAGCTAAAATCATCTTTCTTAGGCAGGAGTCCTAGATATCCGAAGTTGAAAAATAAAAATTTAGCAGCAAATTACTTGATGTTAAGGTGATGAACATCTAAAAGCAGAAAAGTATAAAACTGGTTGTCTCTGGCCGGCCGCGGTGGCTCACGCCTGTAATCCTAGCACTCTGGGAGGTCGAGGCGGGCAGATTGCTCGAGGTCAGGAGTTCGAAACCAGCCTGAGCAAGAGCGAGACCCCGCCTCTACTAAAAATAGAAAGAAATTAATTGGCAAACTAATATATATAGGAAAAATTAGCCAGGCATGGTGGCGCATGCCTGTAGTCCCAGCTACTCGAGAGGCTGAGGCAGCAGGATTGCTTGAGCTCAGGAGTTTGAGGTTGCTGTGAGCTAGGCTGACTCCATGGCACTCACTCTAGCCTGGGCAACAAAGCGAGACCCTGTCTCAAAAAAAAAAAAAAAAAAAAAAGAAAGAATCTGGTTGTCTCTGGAGAGGAGTATTGGAGTGAGGCAGGGAACTGTTGTTTCTCTCTATAATTCCTATTATATCATATTTAAATTATGGGAAAGTTTTACTTTCATAAAATTTATGGGAAATACTTTTCCAATTTTTCCCTCCTTTCTTCCTTTCTCCCTCCCTTCTTCCTTTCTTTCTCTCTCCTTAGCCCCCATTTCTTTCCTTTTCTAGAGACAGGGTCTCACTCTGCTGCCTGGGCTGGAGTGCAGTGGCATAATCATAGCTCACTGCAACCTTGAACTCCCAGGCTCATGTGATCCTCCTGGCTCAGCCTACCAAAGTGCTGGGATTACAGGTGTGAGCCACCGTACCCAGCCCCATATTTTTCATAATGGGCATGTATGATAAGAGAATACATGAAAATCTTAATTGATTTTTTGTTTAAAAAATTTTTAATTGTGGTAAAACAAAATGTAAAATTTATTATCTTAAACATTTTTAAGTGTTCAGTTCAGTTCAACTATATTCATGTTGTTGGGCAACAGAGCTCTAGAATTTTCTTGCTTGAAGCCAGGAGTCTGAGAACAGCCTGGGCAACATAGTAAGACCCCTAACTCTATAAAAAATAAAAAACATTAGGCCGGGCGCGGTGGCTCAAGCCTGTAATCCTAGCTCTCTGGGAGGCCGAGGTGGGCAGATCGTTTGAGCTCAGGAGTTCGAGACCAGCCTGAGCAAGAGCGAGACCCCATCTCTACTAGAAATAGAAAGAAATTAATTGGCCAACTAATATATATAGAAAAAATTAGCCAGGCATGGTGGCACATGCCTGTAGTCCCAGCTACTTGGGAGGCTGAGGCAGCAGGATTGCTTGAGCCCAGGAGTTTGAGGTTGCTGTGAGCTAGGCTGATACCACGGCACTCACTCTAGCCTGGGCAATAAAGTGAGACTCTGTCTCAAAAAAAAAAAAAAAAAAAACATTAGCCCAGTGTGGTGCTGTGTGCCTATAGTCCCAGTTACTTGGGAGGCTGAGGCAGGAGGATCGCCTGAGCACAAGAGATTGAGGTTCCACCATGCCACTTCCTATCTATGAGTTTGACTACTTTAGATCCCTCATATAGATGGAATCACACAGTATTTCTTTTTGTGACTGGCTTATTTCACTTAGTGTAATGTCCTCAAGGTTCCTCCATATTATAGCATTGACAGGATTTTCTTCCTTTTTAAAGCTGAATAATATTCCATTGTATGCCTATACCAAATTTTCTTTATCCATTCAACCACCTATGGGCATTTGGGTTATTTCCACCTCTTGGCTATTGTGAATAATGCTGCAAGCTGAATTTATTTATTTATTTATTTTTTCCGAGACAGAGTCTCAATTTGTTGCCCAGGCTAGAGTGAGTGCCGTGGCGTCAGCCTAGCTCACAGCAACCTCAAACTCCTGGCCTCAAGCAATCCTCCTGCCTCAGCCTCCCGAGTAGCTGGGACTATAGGCATGCGCCACCATGCCCGGCTAACTTTTTCTATATATATTAGTTGGCCAATTAATTTCTTTCTATTTATAGTAGAGGCGGGGTCTCGCTCTTGCTCAGGCTGGTTTCGAACTCCTGACCTCGAGCTATCCTCCCGCCTCGGCCTCCCAGAGTGCTAGGATAACAGGCGTGAGCCACCACGACCGGCCTGAATTTATTTTTTTAAAGAGGACACCTCGGCCAGGCGCGGTGGCTCACGCCTGTAATCCTAGCTCTCTGGGAGGTCGAGGCGGGAGGATTGCTTGAGGTCAGGAGTTCGAAACCAGCCTGAGCAAGAGCGAGACCCCGTCTCTACTATAAATAGAAAGAAATTAATTGGCCAACTAATATATATAGAAAAAGTTAGCCGGGCATGGTGGCGCATGCCTGTAGTCCCAGCTACTCGGGAGGCTGAGGCAGCAGGATCGCTTGAGCCCAGGAGTCTGAGGTTGCTGTGAGCTAGGCTGACACCACGGCACTCACTCTAGCCTGGGCAGCAAAGTGAGACTCTGTCTCAGAAAAACAGAAAAAAAGAAAAGAAAGAGGACATCCCCAAATAGATGTGGAACCTCTGGTCAGAGAAGGCCAGAACATGTGTAAGTCCCACCTGAGCCAGGGCAAGCCTGGGCAAGCACTCAGCTCTTGCCTTCACCATACTGACAGCTGGGAGTTGGTCAAGGCCCCGCCTCTTGGGATTGTTGGCCCCTGTCAGCTGGAGGAACTGTGAGATAGGATCAGGGACAGGTACACAGAAAGGAAAGAACTTGGCATCCGCTTGGCAAACAGTCCCCTTTGTCATCCCTCATCCTCTGAAGTCTATCCCACTGCTGGCTCTCCCAGCCCTGCCCACACCAGCCCAGTGCCCTGGTCTGGCTTCTGGTGGCTGTGACAGCTGGAATCTGAGTTCAGTGGGAATAACCATCTTACTTTCCCACAAGCTCATTTTTGTCTTTTAATCTTGGGCCTATACCTTGGTGTTAATTTGCAGGACTAGTTTAAGTTTCTCCTGGGTTATCAGGACCCATTCACCTAGTCCCTGACTATCCAGATGGAGCAGGTCCCTTTCTAGGCTGGAGGCTGTGGGTGGAGCCCAACATCACGCCTACTGTCTAGCTTGGATGGTGTCCCACTGTGTTAGGTGACAGCTTATTCTTGGACAGGAAATTATTTAAGTTCAGCCTTTCCTCTGACGATCCGGGAGGCACTCAGTCAACACATGTATAACTGAAATCCGGCAGGGACCCGGCCATTAATGGACATGTGACCTCGGGTTCTTAGGCACAGCATGAGATACTTTCCAGAGTGGAGGAAGAGTATGGGATGTGGGGTCTCCAAAATCATGGGGGAGGACATTTCCTATGGGGCTGCTGGACGGTGTGGAAGGTATTTCCTTCCTTACTGGACCATGGTTTGGGGGCCACCTGGTAGCCTCAGGCGACCTTTTGTGAAGTCCTTTCCCGAGGCAGTTGCTCTCAGAGCCGGGTGACAGTTGCCAGAGATCAGGCAGCTGATGCCTTTGTCTAGGAAGGAGGTTGACACCAAGGTCTTCTGTATTTCCCATTCTATACCACCTGCCTTTCCTGGCGTGGATCACTGATTGAGATGTTCTGATCTGATTTATCCTGCCTTTTTCCCTTCCAAGCCCTGGAGGTAGGTGGAGGAAGGATGTTCGCTGAGGCTTAGTGTCTAATAGATAGCTACTAGCATGTGGTATTGAATTTTTAAATGAATTTCTATTAAATAAAATGAAAAATTCAGTTCCTCAGTTGCACTAGCCATGTTTCAAGTGCTCAGCAGCCACTTCTACATTGCAGATGTGGAACACGACCTTTGTCACAGAAAGTTCTGTAGGACATCACTGTCCTGAGCTTCCTCTTTCTTTTCTGCTGATTCTGATCTGGAGTAACTGGAAGCTGCTACTCCATTAGGCTGGGGGCCCCAGAGCTCGCTGCCTACTGAAAATTCGAAAGCAGAGAATGACCAGGGCAGAAATGCCTTCAGCCCCCACTCAGTATTCAGTCCAGGGCAGCAATAGGCTCCGAAGTCTTGTCTTCCTGAGTGTGATACCCACAGCCTGCAAGCTGCCACCCAAGCCCTTTAGGTGAGTTCTGGCCTGCAGCAGCAGTTCCGTTCTGTTCACCGGCTCATCACCAAAGCCATTTAATGGGTTTTCCGGGCTGTGAGGGTGTGCCAGCCTAACCCGGTCTTCTGGTCTTGATCCCTTTCCAAAAACACCACATCTGCTTGGATGCTTATGCTGGTATTGACCCTGCCGCAGTGCCACAAGAAGTCCATGCACAGGCTCTGCTGGCAATGCGCCATGCGTCCCTGTAAAAAGGGTCTGGCCACCGGGGGTGGGAGGAAGCAGGGACCTGTGTCCATCTGGAAGTCTGTAACAGGAAGAGGTTTTCCAGAATAACACAGCACAGCCTTGCCTTCTTCCTCAGTCCAGCCTGAAGTTGTCCTTTCAGTCTGTTGAGTCCACCCCATGTCACCAGTTTTTCTTCATGTGACAGCCGCCGGGCCCCACCAGTGAATCTATTTTTCCTACTTTGCCCAGGATCCTGAGAAGGAGCTGCGAAGAGGCCAGAGGGAAACTTCCTGTCTTCCTACTGGGGTTGCTAAGCTCAGAGAATGTGAGTGTAGGGTTGCCAGCATTCTTCTTTCTTGCCTCATGGGGACAGCCAGCCTGGAAAGTGGATCTTTCCAGTAGAGTAGAAAAAGGGAGAGAAAAGAGAGCCCTGCAACATCATCATAGTCCCTAGCAGCAGCTGCGCCTTTATACTTTGCAAGCTAATGGCCCTCCACACCTGGACTTTCCAGTTATAAGAGACAGTTAATACCCTTTCTGCTTAAGTTAGTTTGAGTTGAGTCTCTGTCACTTGCTACCCAAACAATCTTAACCAACAGAGTCATGAGGCCAGAAAATTTGGGGGAAGGAAGCCTCTGTTTGAAGACCATGTTCAGGTTTTTGCCAAGACACCTGCAAGGAATGACCAGACTGAAATAACAAGCGAACTAGAGGCCAACCTCGACCATGGGTTTGCCTTGCGAACACTGTCTCTGCTCATGATACGTCCTGTCCTCAGCTCCCCAAATCCTCCCTCTCTCTCAAGACCCCGGTTAGAGCCCTTCTCTTCCAAAGCCTTCTCTGACCATCTCAGCCTGCAGTGAACTTTCTACCCTCTGCCTTCTGTGACCAATTTTAATTATCAAAGAATTGTGAACTGTCTTATAGGGTGTCTGTTTTCCTTGTCTAGGATGGCACTTTAAAGATTACACTGTTTGCAGTTTGTCACCCTCTCCTACTAGGTCAAGGTCAGAGATAGGATTCGATGCTTTTGTGTCTGTGGGAGGAGCCAGCATACTGTCTGGGACAGAATAGACTTCAGTGAATGTTTGAGGATTAGAAAACTGGTGGGAACATGATGTGAAGGTAGAAAACAGCTGGAATTTCACCCGTGAGAGCTATTGGAGGCAAATGTGTTTGCGGCTCTCCTTGGTTGAGAGAGAAGCACTGGAATAAGTCCCAGGATGACAGTGGGCTGCATTCCTCTATTAAAGCTCTCTGGTCTCTTACTGAAGAACTCTTCTTCATGTCAGGGCGTGAGGATGGAGGAAGAGGAGGAGTGGGAAGACGGGGAGCACTGAGGTGGGTCTGAGTCAGCTCCTCTTTGGAGGTCCTGGGCTGGCTCCACAGAGTACTGGAGAAACTAGTGTCCTCATTCCACTGTCACTCCTCATTCTAGACCAGCTTTGACAGAGCTGGAGATGGCACTTACCATCAGACTTGGGTCCAAATGACATTGGCTATTTCCTTCCCCCCAACCTTAAAAAGCCCAGGATTTGCAAACATTGAAGCTATTGAAAAGAATTTAAAGGCTTTCTGAGTGATGAGATCTTTGATATAAGCACATGTCCTCATCCTTTGGAAGCAACACTATTTGAATATATGCATTCTGGGCCATTGTTAAAAAGGAGGGATTCTGTCTCCTCTGTTCAGGTGTGATAGTAGTCACACCTGAGTGTTTAGAAAATATGGCATAGTTAGGCCCTCCACTGTTCTCTAATTGTTTTCTGGCTCTTCTCTTTTTGATTTGGTTATACATTTTCCACCTGGGGTGATACCATGTCTTGTACATGTCTTGTTCCTCTCCCAGCAACCAGCACACTCATTAAGTGACTATTGGATGGATGGATGGATAAATACCCAGTAGATACCTACCCAGACAAACACCAGCAAAAACCCCTAACATTTATTAAGCATTTACTATATCCCAGGCACGTGGTAAGTACTTTACCGATATTATCTCATTCTTAGAGATGTATATGTGTGAAAATTACATGGGGAAAAATTATATTAGGTGACTTCCTGGGCCTCTCAGCTACACGATACTCTGACTTGATGCAGCATCAGGGAAACTAGGGTACTGAGGTGGGGCTTGGAAACCCAACACTTAGAAGCAGAAATAAAAGTGACATTATTAGCTACCTCTTTCTGTGAGCTAGAAACTGTGCTAAGTACCTTAAAAATATTTTCTCATTTATTCCTGAACAACAATCTTGTATGATAGGTACTACTAACCCCATTTTTAGAAGAGGAAAGCGAGGTGCAGAGAGGTCACAGGGCTAACCTAAAAAGCAGAGCTCGCATCCAGGTCTGCTGACTCTGAAGTCTGTGCTCTTTAACCACCACCCTTCCAAAGAGACCTCAAAGCCCTCCTACCTGAGAAGGTGCCTTTCCACGAGGGGGGGGGGGGAGGCTGAGCGTTGCCATAGGAACAGCAAGAGCCTCTGAGACTCTGCCAGAAGGGGTTGCACATAGGGAAGCTGGGGCTGAGGAAGGTTCTGGAGACAATTCCAGGGCATCTGGCCTCTCCAGACCTGCAGGAGTCTCCAAGTCTAGCAGGAAGCCAACTCCCTGCTCCATTCTGTAGCACTTGGTAACCCTCAGCTTAGCTCCCCAGAAGGGTAGGACAGGATGTTCTCTGAGTTCTAGCAGCAGGACTATTAGGAGGCAGCGCTGCGATTAGGGCTTGAAAGTCTGCAGTTGCCAGGCACAGGCCTGTTCACCTTTTATAGCCATCTAGCTTGAGAAGTCGGAAGAATTCAGGCAGTTTTGCTTTCCCCTCCCTCCCCTTTATCAGCTTTATGACCCGGAACACATTCTTCCTTCTTTCTGTCACTCATTTACCAGTCCTTGGAACGAGTGTGCAATTCACTAGAAGGCTTTCTGGTGGAGTTTTAAGGAAATTCAGACCTGATTGGTTGGACACAGCGGAGTGGGAGGTTTGATTTGCTTAGGTTGCTCCCACCTCCTCTGCTCTGGTCTAGCAGCTGGCTCCTTGAGAGCTGGAGTAGGACATTGTGGTGGTAGGATGGTGGATAAGAGCAGAGGTTTAGCCTGCAGAGGGGCCTGGGTTCATGTCCTGGCTCTGCCATTCAGAACCACATGGCTTGAGACATGTGACTTGACCTCTCCCAGCCTTGATATTCTCATCTGTGAAATGGGAGAGAACTATTACCTGCCTGGAAGGATTGTTGTGAAGATGGGATGAGAATGCTAATGAAGTACCTAGCACTGTTCCTGGCACCTTGTTATCCCCTAATCTCCATCCACAGGCCCTGGATAAGGGTATCTGAATGAGGGGTTATGAAGCCAGGCTCCTCTCCCAGACAAACTTGGAGGTGAAGGATAAAGAGAGCTTGCTATAGCCGACAGACTCACTTTGGGGTCTCTTAAGATGGTAGGATCTAAGACTTGCAGGATTGGAAGAGATCCTGGAAGTCCTTGGAGACTGAGAAGACGATGGCAGCTTTGTTGCAGGAGCGTGGAAAAGGTCGTGGGCCAGGGTGGCTTCCACAAAGTACCACTCGTGAAGGCATTTGAGGTTTTGATGGGAGCACCTGGCAGCCAGGAATAGGGTGGGACCGTGTGGGGTCTGTGAGTCTGGTCACTGCTCGAGCGGGAGAACAAAGTTGTTCCATCCTCCCTTAGACTAATTTCTCATCGTTCCAGGAGGAGTTGCTGGTGACAGGAAACTCGGTGGAATCAGTCCCTGTTGCCCTAATCTGGTAATCACCAACCCATGCTTCCTGTATGGTCTGGTACAGAAACCAAAGGAAGGGGATGCAGTTCTGCGGGGCACAGCTGCTCCGTCCTCCCTGGGTAAGATAGAGACCCAGGGCTGAGAACTCACAGGCTTCTTCTAAGAGGAAAACATCAACAATCAAAATTACAAGTCAGGAAGAACTGCCTCATCTGCAAGTAAGTGAGCAATTACCTGCTAATTAAGCTCTCAGTTTGTTTTCTGAGGCTTACAGTATAGCACTTGGTAGATGTGCCCTGCCCTGCTTGTCACCAAGGTGTTGAAGATTAAGCGTTTCCCATGAATCAAGGTGGAACTCTTCCATCTGATTAAATTAATAGCCTGGTTTATTCCTACATCATGAGGCCTTAAAATGCCCCTCTTTTCTTTGGAGAACTGGGAGGGACTGCAGGGTTTTTAAGTCCTCTGATTTTGCTCACCTGTTACGAACGCAGATTCCTGGAGTTTGCATCAGTCCCGAGTCAGAAACTTTTCACATGATTTTTATGAACACCCAGGTCTGAAAACCTCAGATAGAGGCGCAAAGTCTTCTGGGGATATTAATAACACTTATCAGTGAAGTACACAGACAAATCAAAATGCCATTTCAGCCAACCCCAGAAAATCTTTTAGTCTAGTCCTGAACAGGGTAAAGCTTGACTGTTCTGTCTTTACACCTCATTTATCTATAGGTAGAGATGCAAATAGAAAAACAGCCCAAAGGCCTGCAGCCAAAGAAACAGCATGCTTCTGTATAAATCAACCCTCAGATCATCCAGGCTGGTATCTCCGTGCCAACTCCCTGCTCTCAGGTGTTGTAAGTGCTGACTATAGCCGGTTTATCTACTGATAACAAAGGTGAACATAAGTGATCTCCAGAAATGGTTCACACGGGGCTCCCGAGTTCTTGAAAAACCACAAGTGATTGGCAAATGCTTCTGTTGCAGACATAAACTCAAACAGCTCATTTCCTTCAAGAAATGGAAGTAGCTGCAAGCTGAACATAGGGAAGGAGGGGAGCATTCTTCTTCCTTTCCCCATAGCTTCTTCCCCTTTCTGATGTTAGATTTTTTTGACACTAACAAGTCCAGACTAGGGAAAAGAAGCAATTAATAAAGAACATCAAGGAGTGGACCCTTTTCCCTCAGAGGCCATGGCCCTCTCAGAGTTAGTTACAGATCTTTTTTTTTTTTTTTTTTTCCAGGAAGCCTGGGGCTACAAGGCTTTGAATCACAGAGTCTTCTTAGGCTTTGCTTTTACAACGTGATTCTCAAACTTCATTGAGTATGCTCTAGTGGAATGCAGAGGTGGGTCCTGCCCACTGAAGATTCCATAGGATTCTGATAGACTGGGATAACTCTGGAACAGGGAGTAGTGGCTCACACTTTTTTTTAAAAAAATAACACCTTTATTGAGATATCTTTCACATACCATACAATTCACTCATTTAAAGTATACAATTCGATGGTTTTTAGTATATTCAGAGTTGTGCAACCATTGCAATATTTTAGAACACTCCTAAATATTTGTATCACTCCTAAAAAAAAAAATCTCAAACCTGTTAGCATTCGCTCCTCATTTCCTCCAGCCTTCCCCAACCCCTACGCCAGCCACAAGCAACCACTAATCTACTATCTCTCCAGGTTTGCCTGTTCTGGACAGTTCATGGAAGTGGAATTATACAATATTTGGTTCTCTGTGACTGGCTTCTTTCACTGAGCATGTTTTCAAGTTCATCCATGAATCAATACTTTACTCCCTTTTATGGTTGAATAACATTCATTTGTACAGATATGCCACATTTTGTTTATCCATGAGTTGATGAACATTTAGGTTGTTTCTACTTTTTGGCTATTGTGAATAATACTGCTATGAACATTTGTGTATGAGTTTTTTGGGTGGAAATGTGTTTTCATTTCTCCTGGTGTTTCAATTCACCTAGGAGTGGAATTGTGGAGTCATATAGCAAATCTATGTTTAACCTTTTGAGAAATTGCCACACTGTTTTCTAGAGCAGCTGCACCATTTTGCATTTCCACCAGCAGTGCAAGAAGGTTTCAATTTCTCCACATCCTGACCAACATTTATTATTGTGTGGTTTTGATTATAGGTATCCTAGTGGGTATGGAATGGTATTTCATTATGTTTTTATTTGCATTTCCCTGATGGCTAATGATGTTGGGCCTCTTTTCATGTATTTATTGGCCATTTGTATATCTTCTTTGGAGAAATGTCTATTCAGATCTCTTGCCCATTTTAAAATTGGGTTGCCTTTTTGTTATTGAATTGTAGGATTTCTTTATTCCAGTAAGTTCCTTATTAAGTATGAGATTTGCAAAAATTTTCTTCCATTCTTTGGATTGTCTTTTCACTTACTTGATGTCCTTTAATGCATAAAAGTTTTAAAGTTTGATAATGAAGTCCAATTTATCTATTTTTTCTTTTGTCACATCTCACATTTTGAGTTCTAAGTTGCTAAAATGCAGCTTAGAACTCTAGAACAGGGGTCCCCAACCTATGGTGAATTGTATAATTATTTCATTATATATTACAATGTAACAATACAAATAAAGTGCACAATACATGTAACGCGCTTGGATCATCCCGAAACCATGTCCCATCCATGGAAAAATTGTCTTCCACGAGAACAGTTCCTGGTGCCAAAATGGTTGGGCAGGACCTCAGAGCTTGGTGGGGCTTTTCACATCACCATAGAGGGGGATTTTGAGGTTTCATTCCTCCATTCCAGCCAGCAAAGTCTCCTTCTCTGAGCCAGGAGCACAGAGCCCCAGGGCACCTTCACTGGGCTCACATCCCCTCCCTCTCCTGAGGTCTACCACAATAGAGCAGCTGAAATGACAGTCTGGAAATGTCCTTTATTGTGAAAACTCAATGGCCTTTGTCTTTGGGATTTGAAATGTTCATGCAAGTGTTGGCAGCCAGGAGTTGGGAAGGAGGGGAAGAGATGGGGGAGTAAACCCTGCCACTGATTTCCATAGTGAGTCATCTCAACTGTTTGTCTTGGTTTCCCACCCATAAAACAGGGAGAATACATCCATCTCCCCGTCTCTGGGGAGGGGGGTACAGTGAAGATGAATTAATCTGTATTTGTTAGAACACTTTGAGATTCTGGATTAAAGGCATTAGGGAGACATAAGGTATTATTATATTAATAATAAATGATTTAATAGCAGGGTGAGGCCACTGAAGCAAATTTTGAGCTGTGGCGGGGCTGCAGCCTGGCGCTCCCTGGCCCCACACAGATTTTTATTCTCGGAGGTGAGACTGTGGGATTTCTTATGTACTCTTCAAGCTGTTTCATCTGAATTTCAGCATTGCTTTATGGAGTGCTTCCTATATGACTTTTGCAACAGGAAGATTACAATCTTTTTAGGAAATAGGCAATGTAAATTAAAACAATCAGAAACAATGCAAGACATTACAATCGAGTGCTGTTGAAGTGTCAGAAAGAAAGCAGAAGAGGTGGTGGTTGAGTAGAGTTCCCCCGTTATGACTCCCAGGTCTACCACCTACTAGCTGTGTGACCTTGCCTCAGTTTCTTTTTCTGTAACTGCAATTGTTCTTGTAAAGCACTTAGAATAATTGCTAATATATAAGCATCAAATGCTGGACCTATCTGGGCTCGTGTCGGGCTCTGCTTTTGCTGATTATGCAACTTTGGCCAGGTTGCTCTCTTTGAGCCTCAGTACTCATCTGTAAAATGGGATGAGGACACCTCCTACTTCACAAGGAGGCCGTGAGGACACAATGTTTGCAAAGAATGTAGCACAGGCACTATGAGGCGCCCTGGCTGAGGAGTGAGGGGTGCGCTCATAAGTGGCTTAGTTAAGCCAAGGAGCGTCTTTGGAAGCCGCAATTTGAGGTGGGCAGGAAGGGACCGGTAGGATTCAGGTGATCAGAAACAAAAAAAAGTGGAAGGCTGAGAATTGGAAGGCCAGAAGGGTCTGGGGCTTCTCACTTTTCCCTGCAGCTCCAAGCCTGGCGGGCTCCGTACGTAGAGCCGCAGCGGAAGTTTATCTCCCACTCCCCCCACCTCCTGCAGTCTCAGCTCTCACCTACGAGGTCAGCGAGTCTGGGGCTCTCTGCCAGCGTAGAACAGACCCTCCCTCCCTGAGGAATGTGGGCCCGGCTCTCGGGGCCCGCCAGGCCCAGCGCCTACCGCTTCCTCGCAGTCAGGAGCCAGGACGCCCGACTGTCTTCACCCGCCCCCTCCGCCGGGATCCAGTTACAAAGTCACCTGAAAGCCATTTCCTCCCGCCCCGCCCCGCCCCTCCCAATAAATCACCTGGAGCTTGCACTTGTCCCGAGCAGCTTTTTTTGGTGGGGGGGTTGGGGGGCTTATTTTGTTTTACCGAGACCTCTATTAACTGTTTATACCCGGATATATCCAGTGGTTCTCACATCGGTGTCCCATTTCTCCTCCCAAGGAACTGGCGATCGCGCCTAACCTGGGAGAGTTGTTCCTCTTCCGGAGTCCCATCCTGGGATTCCCTCCTCCAGGATAGTGTTGGGACAGCATCTTTCCCCCCCCCCCCCCAGGATCTTTATTGATGAAGTATTACGGGGTTTTAGATTAACGCTTTTGCTCAAAATCCAACGTGCCTGTATTGAATGTCCCTGACCCCCGACTTCCAGGTGTGTACCTTTCCATGCGCACATGATCACATACAAAGGGCGTTCTCTGTCTTTGTTTTACCAAAATGGGGTCCTCTCTCACCCAGGTCTGCGTCTTGTTTTTCCCGCCTAACAGTGCCTTGCGGAGCTCGCTCCAAGCTATCATCTTCTTTCCAGTCAGCTTCTTGGAGGCTCGGATTTACGTCTGTGAAGGGTCACAGGGACCGAGTTACAGCGAAGAATTCAAGACGTGCCTTTCTGATTCGGAAAAGCCGAGGTGAACTGCTCTGGTAGGACCAGCACCTCCAAATCCGACCCCAAGTGGCTCCCTTGAGAAAAGCCCCCTTTGTTGGACCTGATATTCCCTGTCCGTACAACGGGGATGCTTTGGCTGTCCGGTGCCCTCTCGGAAGGCAGTGATAGCAGGTCTGTGACACCATGGTGACTCCACCACGTGCGTCTCGGTATCTTATTTTTCTCTAACAGCTACTGTTCTTGCCACGTCTCGGTATCTTAGAGCATCTAGGCTGCCCGGGAGGGGCTGGCGGCTGGCAGGACCGGCACTGCCCCACCTGCGGGCGTTAATCGTTAGCCGCACCGCAGCCCCGCGACCTCGCCGCAGCCTTTATCCCCGCTCCGGCCAGCAGCGCCGCGAAGGTTCCGCGGCCCCCGCGGCTCCGCCAATTGCTGGACTGCAGCCGCGGGCCCGAGTCTCCACCCACTGGAAAAATTCCTGGTCCGCCCCTCCTCGCTCCCTCCCTCCCTCGCTCCCGCTGCAGCTCCGGCTCGGCCCCGACTTCCTGCCGGGCGCTGGGAAGCCGCTAGCGGGCTGGGGTCCCCGGGGGCCGCGCTCGCGCTGGCCACGTCCGGGACGGCCCGGGGGCTGGCAGTGGGCGGGAGCGGCCGGCAGCCTCGGCCCCTTCCGAGAGCGACTTTCAAACTCGCGCCCGCGTCGCGGCGGCACCTGGGCAGCCCCACGCGCTGTGCGTGTCCGGAGCCCGCGGCGGCGACCGCTCGGTGAGTGTCCCTCGATTCTTCCCTCTCTCCTCTGCCTGTGTGCAGCCGGCGAAGTGGCAGCGCCCGGAGTCACGTTGGGCCCCCGCCCTCTCGGCGCTGTGGTGCCAGCCCCCTGCTTGGTGAGGACCGGAGCGACCGAGGAGGGCCAGAGGCTGTGTTGGCTCCTCCCCGGGCGACCCCTCCCCGCGTAGGGCGAGAGCTGGAGGGTCGTGCGAGGAGACATTTTCTGTCCTTTTTGCCCCCACCCGGGAAACAAAAGGGGCGAAAGCGCCTGGTGCCTCCGAAGAGCCTCAGTTTGAAATCCAGGAAGCCCGCGAGGCTGCGCGCGGTCCTCGTCCCGAGCTGTGGGCCCGGGCAGGGTGGACCGGTCTGCGTAAGGACGAGCCTCGGCTTCAGCGAGCCCCAGAGGCGCCCGCAGCCTGTTCCGGGTTGGTGCCGCACGGTGCTCGCTGATGGGAATCTCGGCTACCTGTACGGCAGGGATTAGACTGGGTGCCAGAAACAGGGAGCAGACAGCACGGAGGCCACTGGCTGTCACGACCTCGCGCACTCCTGAAATCGGTGTGGTTATTTGCACCCCGCTCTCAGCCCTTTGATAAGCCAGGATAGGCGTGTAAGCTTAAATTTTCAAGACGTCGTTAGAGTAGCTACTTTTACTCCTTGGGGCTACTTTGGAAAACAAAAGGAAGAATGTACTGGGAAATGGAACGGTTGGAGGCTGGAGAGGTGTGGCTTGGGGGGTGCGGTGTTAGGGGCCGCCGGAGTGTCCTCCTCCAGGTCTCCCGCTAAGCTGTCGGCAGATGTAGGGGCTTGTCCCCTGCTCTGGTGCTCCCATGGGCAACCCAGATTGCATCCGTCACCTTACAGGGAACCCTGGACTGGGGGTTCCCAGGGTCTCCCCAGCCAGGGCCTTTGCGCGCAGCCCAATCGCAATGGCCCTGGCTCAAGAAATAATAAACCGGAGAGTGGTGACAGTCCCGAGAGGGGGAGGGGCTCCCCGCCCAGCGTATCAGCTGCTCCGCCTTCTGGAAAGTGCCTTTCCCGCCCCTCATTTGCCGGACTAGGGGTAAGGTCCTGAGTGGCTGAATCCCAGCTGTATCCAGGAGGAAACCTGGGAGTAAGAATCAAAAGGAAGTGTACACTTTCTGTCATTCACCCTCCCCTGTGGTTCTGGGCTTAATCCTGTCTGGGACGGCCGCTGCTCCCCTTTGGACGGCAGCTGTTGACAGCCCTGCTGCCTCCCCCCACCCCCACCTAGAAGGTTGGACCACTCCTTGGCTTCCTGGGTGTCTTGCCCAAGGGATGGGGCAGGCCCTGGGGAGGAGGTAACCCTGAGGCCAATTCCTAGCTGCTGGGGGAGTGATCTGTTGAAGAGCTGCTTTGGGGCCTTTTCTACTATCTTTTTGTTAGATGCGGAATGAGCACTGGACTGGGAGTCCAGCACAGATGTTTGAGTTTTAGTCCTGGCTCTACTGCCTAGCATGGAAGCTTGATTGAGTGGCTTGGGCTGCAAGGTCCCTCAGATTAGCCTGCCCCATTTACAAGTGGAGGCAGCAGAGTCCAGAGAGGCGAGGTGATTCAGCCTGGGTCCCTATTGGCTCAGATTTCCTCACTGTTCCAACATGAACTGGCCAATTCACATATCTTTTCTGACTCAGTTTCCACATAAATAAAGAGGGGTTGCTTACTTGCTTGCTCCATGTTAAGGATCAAAGGAAGCCTCGGATGTGGAACGTATTCCATAAACTCCTGTACAAAAAATGGGCTCATGGTGGCTGGGTGGGGGATGGGTTGGAGGGGTCCCTTTAAGGCTTTACAATTTATCGCATATGTCCCATGTGTGCCACAAGGATATGGTAGATACCAGGAGCCAGTGGGGGAAGTTTATACCCCTGGCCTGTAGTAACTCAGCCCCAGAGTAAACATTTGCCTTACCAAATCCACAGCTATCGCAGGGTCACTGTTTACACCGGAGGAGGCCAAAGGCCATGGCCTGAGGGATGAAAGGGCTTGAGGGGGAAAGGGTCTGTGCTGCAGATGGAAGGCTCGCCCCACCCTTCCACCCTCCTCTACCTACTTGCTCCCAGAACCTGTTGAAGGCTCTGGCCCCAAGCCTGGGGGCTGTCACAAGTCCAGGCTGTGTCCTGGCCTTGGAGGGTTAAGTGTGAAGCCATCTAGCTATTCTCTGTTGTGTTGGCAGTTCTGGGGACTCTGGGCATTGGGAGGGGCTATCTTCAGCTCCTCATCTGTGCCCCTCCCCCATCCCAGGCCGTGCCTCTGGCCTGGGCCACTGCTGTCCCGCCTCTCTGGCCAGCTGCATATCCACAGGCCTTTGTTCCAGGGCTGCAAGCCCGCCCTACTCCACCCTCCCCCCCCCCCAGCAGAAGCCCTGGGGCTAGGGGCCTGGCAGCTGGAAATCACTACTGCCAGCAGGAAGGGTCTACTGGAGCCCTCAGGGGACCTGGCCGACCCTCATTTCCTCTGATCAGGCTTTTCCTCTGGCCCCCAACTCACCTCTGGCCAGATTCCCACACTGTTTTCTCATCTCTCCTTCCTTCCCCTGAATAGGTGGATCATCCTCTTTTTCTTTCTACACCTACGCCTCTAGTTCTATTTTAAAGTACCACATTCATTCACTTAACAACTGTTTATAGCTAATTGTTTATGGTTAACAATTATTTATAGTAGGTGTTTAGCACCTACTATGTATGAATGCTAGATGCAGGGGACACAGCAGTGAGCAAAATAGACAACAATCATAGACCTCATGGAGCCGACTTCTAGTGGGGGAGCTGGTAATAAACAAGATAGAACATTGAAATAGTGTGTTAGTGATAAGCAAAAGAAAATATATGATAGGGAAGGTATGATGTGAATTGTCATGGAAGGGGTGAGATGTCATGGAAGCCAGGGAGGTTTCCTGGAGGAAGGCACTTTTAAGGTGATGCCTGGAGTTATTTCCATTCATCTCTGATTTCCCTTCTTTGAAACCCAGTTCAGCATCCCACTGTGGCATTTAGGAGCAGGGCCTGGAGTTGGGCATGCCTGGCTTCAAATCCTGGCTTGACAGCTTACTAGCCCTGTGGCCTTTGCCTTGGTGCTAAATTCATTTGAGCCTGAGTTTCTCACCTGTAAAATGGTTAGTCATCCTACCTACCACATGTGGCGTTGTGAGAACTAACAATGAGATGACCTATGTTGAATGTTTAACAAGGCCTGTGGAGGTGTTCTCCAACCAAATTCTAAAGACTCCAGGTGAAAAGCCTTTCATTTTAAGTAGTGGGCAGGAGGGGGAATTAAAGGGCCGTGAAAATAGAAAACCCTAGTGAAAACTTTCTAGTTAGCCTTTCCTGCCCTACCCTAGATTGCAGATGGCTGAGGATGTGGGACTCCCAGGTGTGTATTTGGTTGGCAGGGTAGGGTGACCTGGGCAGTCCTGACCCTCCCTTGCTCTGAAATTCCTGCTTCCAACCAGCCGGGATGAATCACCTTGCCCCTGGCCTCTCCACTCTGCCTCTCAGCTGGGAAGGCTGTCTGCCCCTCCCCCACCCTCCTGCAGATAAATTGTGCTGGTGGTGAGGGGTGAAAAGTGAGGGAGAGGGGCAGGTGGTGGGTGGAGCTGTCCATTTTGGGAACACCCAGAAAGGTGACAGGATTCTGATGGAGGCTCTGAGGCTGCCTCGCAAGGACTTTGAATAAGGACTCACCACATGGACTGGAATTTAAAGTAACAGAATGATAGACACAATGAGAGCTTAGGGTCAGGTCTGCCCAGCTCCAAGCTGCTTCCACCCAGCTGATCTGATGAGCAGCTTCCCCTCTCAGCTGGAACCACGGGCCTCAAAGGGAGGGGTGTAATCTAAAATACTGCTGTCAAAGTTTGTGGTGAGCGTTTCCTGGGGGCCCTGCGCTAGCTCCGGAAGTGAGGGATGGGCGGTGGAGGGTGAGGCCCAGGGAAGTGGTCATCAGCCAGAACACCGCCCCCCTTCTTCTGTACTCGCTGGGCAGCCAGTGATGAAGGAACTTTCTGGGCCTGCCAGTTGGTGCTTGGAGACAGGGTAAAGCTAGATACAGTCTGGCCTGGAAGGAAGTTGCGAAGAGGACCCTGAACAGCCAGCCCCAGGCATGTTTTTGATGTTGGGTGACGTCAGGAGAAAGAAAACAGACAGGGTCGACTAACCCGTGGACCTGCAGGAGGCCCACCTGGAGACGCTGGCAGCCCCTCTGGATGTCAGCTGTGGGAGGTAATGACTGGGTCCCTTCCCTTTAATTTTGGGTAGAAGCTCACATAGCCTCCAGGACTGTCAAAGTGTGATCCACAGGGCGTGACCAGCTTGTTCTGGGTCCCACCCTGACAGTAATCTGGGCTTGGTGGTCTCATCCCCTTCAGTTTTTCTTCCTTGGGATTAGGGAGAGAAGGCAGTGGTAGGGTTAAATCCAGCCCTGGGTGCGCTGTTGCCATCTGGGAATGCAAGGCTAAAGGGAGAACCGGGCTTTGTAAGGTTTTCTCAGCTGGCCTTTTGGGGAGGGAGCCATGATTTAAGCTCAAGGAATGGGTTTTTAAGGACTCTCGAACACCCACCCTGAGCAAGGTGCTAGCAGACACAGTGGTGGCTGTCTGTGAACCTTTTGTGAAACACAGTTTGAGCCTCCTGGGAGTTGCACTGATTATTGCTAGAGTCTGAGTTGAGAACGGAAGGGAGAGATGCAAGAGGAGTGAAGTCTTTTGACCTTGGTAACTGGATCCTAAGAGGAAATAGGGGTTGTGCAGGTACTGGAAGCTCTTAAAACTCATCTCCCTTACTCCCCAGTGAGATTGTGTGTGCTCTTGAGCAACAGACAGCAAGTATTTATTGAAAGGAAAAGAGAACCAGTATTCATGCACCTCTATTCATCGAGCTCATTGCTACATCCCCAGTGCCAGTTGTGGAGTAGGATTCCGATAAATATTTGTCCAATAAGTAAAACCCTATTGTGTGATGAAACCTTAGGAATTCAAATAATTTTCACACTCTATTTTTGTCTGAGAATGTCCAGAACATACGATTCTAAGAAGGTCACCTGTAGTCAGCTATGCTGACAGTGAGGGAGGAAGCCCTGTATTCCTACAGCCTGCAAAGCGTAAGGGTACCTGGAGTCATTGGGACCAGTCTTCCGAGGCATGCAAGTTGAACCCAAAGCGGACAGCAAGGTGTGCTTAGAGCTTTGGGTAGAGTTCATTCATCCTGTAATATGCTCCATTATATCCCATAACATTTCTCTCCTAAAATTCTCTTCAGAACTCAGCCACCCAGCAGCCTTGCTTATTTGCATATAGCCTGGAAGGACAAGGACTCAAGCTCCTACATTTTTTTCATACCAGCCTCCTCAGACCCCGTTAAACTTTTGCACATTAGCTCTGTCATCCTATTTCCAAGCCCATAAGAAGCAGCAAATGAATGAGGATAAAGGAACCAGCATAGAGGGGAAAAATGACCATAGTGCAGAGTTGGCAAGAAGAACAGACTGAGATCAAAATGCTGGGAAAAGCCAGTGCCAGCAGAAGAGCTGGGGGCCATTCTTTGTTGGGGGGAATGGTTTGGCACACCTTGGACCTCTGGGGATCATCGGTTTGATAATTGATGCTTGGCTGGTAATTGTGACCCTGAGTCATCAAGAAAAGATTAAATTACATTCCCTTGTCTCTGCTTAGGAAGATAGGGAAGTGTGTAACAGATTTTTAAAAGATTCCCAGTCAGATTGGCTAAAATTTTAAGTGTTGATGCTTAGGGAATAACATCACTAATCCTTTCAACAAGGCAAAGTAAGTGGTGTTACCCCCGCCCCCCCCCATAAGGAAACCGAGTCCCCACAGGTTGGGTAACTTGTCTAGGATCATTCAGCTGATACTTGACAGGGATGATTGAAGTGCATGCTCTTAGCTCTAAGCCAGATTGTTTCAAAACTTTGCACACTCTTGACAATGTGGCTTTTTGGACAGCTCCCTGTCCACAGGGGGTCCAGCTGGCCCAGGTAGGACTGTGTTACAGTAGAGCTGTGGGATGGGCCCAGTCTTAATTCAGCTCCACCCAAGCAGATTGCCAGTTACCCCTGTGGAAACAAGAGAGCTTTCAGTGCATTTGCATTTTAAGTACCTACCTGGGTGCCACATAGCACTTTCTGAGGCTGGAAAATGACAGGGAGGAGTTGCGATTTCAAAAATCCCAGGGCTCCTTCCATGAGGAGCTTTGTTCCTTTGTTTGGGTCTGGATGCTGCCCAAAGAGGCTGTGCTGTGTAATGCGGTCTTGGTGCTGGTTGTTCCAGCTGGTCTGCAGGGTAGCCGGGCCTGTCCCTGTGCAGAAACAGCTACCCCATGTTCCAACCTGGCAGATCTGGCAAATGTTAATTTCATCATACTTCTTTCTTTCTTTTTTTTTTTTTTTTTTGAGACAGAGTCTCACTGTGTTGCCTGGGCTAGAGTGTCATGGCGTCAGCCTAGCTCACAGCAACCTCAAACTCCTGGGCTCAAGCAATCCTCCTGCTCAGGCTCCCCACTAGCTGGGACTACAGGCATGCACCACCATGCCTGGCTAATTTTTCTATATATTTTTAGTTGGCCAATTAATTTCTTTCTATTTTTAGTAGAGACGGTGTCTCACTCTTGCTCAGGCTGGTTTCAAACTCCTGACCTCGAGCAATCCTACCACCGCCTTGGCCTTTCAGAGTGCTAGGATTACACGCATGAGCCACTGTGCCTAGCCTCTTTATATATATTTTAATTTATAGCTTTATTAAGATATATTTCATGTATCTTAAAATTCACCTATGTAAAGTGTATAGTTCATTCATTGGTTTTTAGTATATTCAGAGTTGTGTAACTGTGTAATTTGTAATGTACACTATGTAATTTTAAAACATTTTTATAACCCCCAAAAGAAACCCTATATCCATTAGCAATCATTTCCCATTTTCCATTTCCCCCAGCCCGAGGCAACCACTAATGTACTTTCTCTCTAAACTTGCCTATTTTCGACATTTCATATAAATTGGATCATATATAATCTTTTATGACTAGCTTCTTTCACTTTGCCCGATGTTTTTAAGGTTCAATCATTTTTAGCATGTATTGGTACCTCATTCTTTTTTTATTTCAAAATACTAGGTGGGTACAAAGGTTTTAGGTTAAATGGATCATTTTTATAATGCTTGCGTCCTGGCCATAGGTGTCTCCGTCACCCAGATAGTGTTCATAGTACCAATTAGGTTGGTTTAGTCTCCTCCTGGCCTCCCTCCTCCCCCCATTGGTTTCCACTGAGTTTTACTTCCCTCTGTGCATTGTGTGCTCATCGGTTAGTTCCAATTTAATAGTGAGTATATGTGGTGGTTGTTTTTCCATTCCTGTGATACTTAGGAAAATGGTCTCCAGTTCCATCCAGATTGTTGCAAAAGGTATTAATTCATCTTTTTTATAGCTGAGTAGTACTCCATGGTATATATATATACACACACACTACATTTTATTAACCCACGCATGAATTGATGGGCACTTGGGTTGATTCCACATCTTTGCAATTGTGAGTTGTGCTGCAATAAACATTCGAGTGCAGGTGTCTTTTTGATAAAATGACTTATTTTCCTTTGGGTAGATACCCAGTAGTGTAATTGCTGGATCAAATAGTAGATTCACTTTTAGTTCTTTGAGGAAAGAACTGTTTTTCATAGAGGTTGTACTGATTTGCAGTCCTGCTAACAGTGTATAAGTGTTCCTTCCTTCCTTTCCTTCTTGACAGAGTTTTACTCTGTTGCCCAGGCTAGAGTGCTGTGGTATCAGCCTAGCTCACAGCAATCTCAAACTCCTGGGCTCAAGCGATCCTTCTGCCTCAGCCTCCCAAGTAGCTGAGACTACAGGCATGTGCCATCATGCCCGGCTAATTTTTTGTATATATATTTTTAGTTGGTCAATTAATTTCTTTCTATTTTTAGTAGAGACAGGGTCTCGCTCTTGCTCAGGCTGGTTTCGAACTCCTGACCTTGAGCGATCCTCCTGCCTCAGCCTCCCAGAGTGCCAGGATTATAGGCGTGAGCCACCATGCCCGGCCAAGTGTTCCTTTCTCTCTGCATCCACACCAGCGTCTGTTGTTTTGAACTTTTAATAAAAGCTATTCTAACTGGGGTAAGGTGATATCTCATTGTGGTTTTAAGTACTTCATTCTTTTTTATTGTTAAATAATATTCCATTGTGTGGATATACTGCATTTTGTTTATCCATCAGTTGATGAATAGCTGAGTTGTTTCTACTTTTTGGCTATTAATGATAGGGAAAAGTCCCCTGCTGGGGGCCTTGAGGCAAAATCCACTACTGATTGGATACATGTGAAGCTTATGGCTCATCCTACTGATCCCACCGTTAATTGGATATTGGTTGTGTGTAACCCCAAGAAGTGTATAAAACTGGAGAGAAATAAGGAAGCGGTGCTCAGAATTTGGTGGTGTTCCCCTCTAAGCCCGCCGGTGAAATAAAAGCTGATTCTCTGACCCTCTATGTGCTGCTGGGTTCTTTCCCTAGTCAATCGCTGGTCACTTGCCACAACATTATCAACCCTTGTGACGTGAGATATGGACATTCGGGTACAATCAGAGAAAAGTGTTGAATTTTGTCAAATGTTTTTTCTGGGTCTATTGAAATGATCAGGTGGTCTTTGTACTTTGTTCTATTATCATCTTGAATTATATTAATTGATTTTTAGATATTAACCTGATCTTGCATTTCTGGGATACATCCCACTTGGTCATAGTGTATATTCCTTTTTATATGTTGCTAGATTCAATTTGTTAGTATTTTGTTGAGGATTTTTGTGTCTATATTCATAAGAGATATTGAATTGTAGCTTTCTTTTCTTTGATGTCTTTTCTGGCCTTGATAGCAGGATAATACATAGAATGAGTTGGGAAGTGTTTCCTTGTCTATTCTGAGGGATGAGTTTGTGAATTGGCATTAGTTCTTCTTTAAACATTTGGTAGACTTCACAAGGGAAACCATCTAGTCCTGGGCTTTTTTTATTTTTTATTTTTATTTATTTATTTATTTTGAGACAGAGTCTTCCTTTGTTGCGGAGGCTAGAGTGAGTGCGGTGGCGTCAGCCTAGCTCACAGCAACCTCAAACTCCTGGGCTCAAGCAATCCTGCTGCCTCAGCCTCCCGAGTAGCTGGGACTACAGGCATGCGCCACCATGCCTGGCTAATTTTTTCTTTATATATTAGTTGGCCAATTAATTTCGTTCTATTTATAGTAGAGAGGGGGTCTCGCTCTTGCTCAGGCTGGTTTCGGACTCCTGACCTTGAGCAATCCGCCCACCTAAGCCTCCCAGAGAGCTAGGATCACAGGCGTGAGCCACCGCACTCTTTTTGAAAGGAGTTTTTACTGCTTTTTTTAAATTGGAGTTTAAAAAGTACTAACTCAATTTCTTATTCAGATTTTCTATTTCTTTCTAAATCAGTCAGTGATTTGTGTCATTCTAGGAATTTGTCTGTGTCATCCAGTTATCTAATTCATTGTGATATAGTTCATGACATTTCCTTATAATCCTTTAAGATATTCTTTACTCCTTTTTTTTTTTTTGTCTTGTGGTCTTCTGCATTTATCTAAATGTGGACTTCTTTTAAATTTAACTTGATGTGTGCCTTTAATTTGAGGACTAATGTCTATCTTTAGTTCTGGAAAACTCATATACATTATCTCTTTGAAAGTTGTATCTCCCCCATTCTTTCCTTTTTCTACTTTGTAGACTTTTAAGTCTCTTAATGTTCATACTTTCTATCTTATTTCTTTGAACTGAGTTCAGAATGATTTCTCCAATTTATCTTTCATTTCACTAATTCTTTCCTTAGCTGGGTTTAATTTTCTACTTAACCTAGCTATTGACTTTTAAATTTCAATACCATATGTCACACATTCATTTAGTACTTTCTCTAAGTGGCCTGTTTCTTTCCTGCTCATACTTCTTGTTCTTTTTTTAATGGTTTTTATTTATTTGTTTTTTAGCCATTTAAAATATTCATTTTTTAAGTCTTTTACAGATGTTTTCTTTTATCTCTAGTTCTTTGAGTGCCAGTTCCATTTTCTGACTCCCTTGTGATGGTTTGTTTTCTCAGGCACTTTTGGAAGTATGTACTTATTGGTGATGCTGTCTAGGACATATCAAACATGTGACTGGAGAGCTAAGGCGGGATAGAGGAAAAGATTAGGCCGGGCACGGTGGCTCACACCTGTAATCCTAGCTCTCTGGGAGGCCGAGGCTGGCGGATCGTTTGAGTTCAGGAGTTCGAAACCAACCTGAGCAAGAGCGAGACCCCGTCTCTACATAAATAGAAAGAAATTAATTGGCCAACTAATATATATAGAAAAAATTAGCCGGGCATGGTGGCGCATGCCTGTAGTCCCAGCTACTCGGGAGGCTGAGGCAGAAGGATGGCTTGAGCCGGGGAGTTTGAGGCTGCTTACCCTACAAGTCTCTCTCAGGAGTCACTTCCTTAGAGCCTTCCCAGGCATCCCTGCCTAGTGAAGTTCCCATCCTCCAGTCACATTGTTTTCTCCACTCTCCAGAAATATATTAGTTGTTTGTCTACCTTTTTGTGGCCTCCTTCCCCACTGGAATGTAAGCTCCAGGAGAGCAAGGATTTGTGTTAGTCACTGCTGTGACCCCAGTGTCTGGCATATGGTTTATACTGTCAGTCAATATGAGTGAGTTTTGCGTAGTCTTCTTTTCGGATAGAAAGTCTTCTCAACCCAGATTCTGGAGCTTTCATCTGGGCTGGGTATGACCAGGAGCAGAGAAGAGGTGAACAGCTTGGCCTTCCACTCCCAAACCTTCCGCTGGTTGTGCCTTTTTCCTCCCATGGTAAGAGGCCCCAGAATCCCATCCACCGTATGTGCATCAGCCTGCCTCTCTGGCACATTTCTGCACAGCTCTCAGAAGTAGAGATTTAAATGCCAAAAGACCTGGGGAAAAAAGAGCACAAAACCCTTGAAGACCTGGTTCTTACCTTTAGGAGGCTGTAAGTGCATTAAAAGGACAGAGGACTCACAGAAAGCAGTTTAGGATAGTTGCAACTCACTGAGCTGCGGGGCAGATTAGCACCCCTGCTGTGAGAGTATGTGGCTGGGGGTGGACAGGAAGGCCTGTGTCTCCGGGTTGCCTTGTGCTGGTCATATGTGGTTTCTAGAGGCATCTACAGGTGAGTTATGAATTCCCAGGTGGCCCCACAGTCTAGGAACTCATTCTGAGCAAAATGTTACTTGTATAAGGGTAAAAAGTGCATGAGAGTATTCTCTTGTGGGGCAGGGGTAGGGGGAAGGTGGGCTGAGTGATGGTGTCTTTGACTCGGTCTCTTGGGTGCCATGGGAGGCAGTGTTGCACAGGAATCAGGGACTCACGCAAACCCCGTCTTTCCCACTTACCTAACTGTGGGGCCCTGTTAAGATCACATAGAGAATGCATTTAGCACGATGTCTGGTACACCCTCATAAATGTTAGCTGAGATTATTTCAGCCTGGCATTTTGGGAGCCACTTGTGCCTCAGTTTCCTAATCTCTAAAACAGGGATAATAATACCTGAGGCCCACCTGCCCTTCTCCGCCCCCCTGCTGTTGTGAGGGCCGAAGGGTTAATACACTCAGGCTTCGAGGGCCTGGGATGGGGGAGGTGCTGCATAAATGGGGTATTGTTGTGCTGGTGAATGATCTGGCTTTGTTCTTGAGTCTTCAGAATCTGACTTCCTGCAGTTAGTATCCCATGTGCTTAATTGCCGGAGATATTTGCACCTCCTCAGCTGGTGGCGCTCACCTCCTGGGCTTGTAGCCAGGGCCCTCACCTAGCAGGGACCTGCTGAGTGGTGGTGGGAAGCTGCACTTCCTGTGCTAGGGGCCCCCAGAAACCAGGAATGAGAGAAATGTAGAAAGTATGACCCACACACGGAACTGGTTCTGAATAGGACGTTTATTGACGAGGTTTTGCAGGAGGCGGCGGGCGCTTTAATTCCCGAGGCAGTTGGTGGCAGCTTGCTGCTCTCCCCAAGCCTGTTAACTGCTCTGCTGCCGGTGCTGGGGAGAATGCAGCTCCCCGGCCCCTCGGTGCTCTCCCGGTGCTTGGATGGGAGCCCTTTTAAGGAAAGCGGTAGGTACCCGGCTGGGCCAGGCCAGGGACTGTGAGGGGGGTGTGATGGGGACTCTTTCAACTCTGGGCCTTCAAGCCTTGCCAGACTCCCCCCAGGAAACCTGGCCAGCCACAGATTTGGGGGCAAAAGGCAGGTTTTTCCTGTGGGGTTCAGAAACTGAGGACCGTAACGGGAGCAGGTGTAGGAGAGCTGCTGCTCCTTTCTTACTTGCCCTGGCTGCTTCCAGTGGCCTTGTCATGTGGCTGGGTGATTGCAAGACACTCCTGTTTTCCTTTCGGAGTTGACCATGAGTGGTTTTGTGAGGGGGCTTCAGAGGGTCTTGAACATGCGAAGTTGGTGGTTAGAGAAGGTTGTGTAGGACCCTGTACACGCGTGTGTGCACCCCCATGGAAAAGCAGAGTTAATTTCCTACTTCCTGGAGTTTCCTTTTCCCAGGATCCGCAGAGGGTGGTTGCTTTGGATCAAATCAAGCAGCAGCTGGTAGAGCAGGTGAAAGGAGGTGCTTCCCGGCCCGCCCCCCGCCAGCCGTGGACAGTGGGCACGGGGCGTAAGATGATCTAGGCAAATCATTGCCCTGACTTGGCTATTTCTTTCAACCCTGAATCAAGGCTTCACTTTTCCAGGGGTAGAGTCTGCTGCCAGGCCGAGCCTCTCCATGTGTCTGTACCCCAGCGTCTGGGGCTTGGTGACGCTGAGTTCTGGTCCATGTACCCTCTCAGCAGAGGGAGGAAGCTCCTCTGCTTTAGCCAGGAACTGGTTGGATGAGTTTCTGAGGCCTCTCTAGAGAGGCCCCTGGGAAGGGGAGGCTGGGGGTGTGGGGGATGGGTGCTGGTGCTGTGGTTGGAGAGGGGCCTCCTGGAGGGAGACCTGCTGACTGAAGGGCTGGCTGCCTTGAGTCTGTACACTCGTGTGTGAGCCCTTACGGTCTGCCTTGGAAAACCCACTTTCCTAACTTCTCTGGGCCAGGCAGTAGGCCTACGGTCAGAGCCCAGGGCAAAGAAGGGGGGGGGTCCTTGGAGCTCTTCTCTTGTTGCAGTGCCTGTGAGGAAGAGGCCTGAGGGCTGGGAAGGTCACGGGGTGGGGGGGGCGGGGGCGGGGGGGGGTAGTGTGTAACCAACTGTAGCAGTTCTTGAAAGGGGCTGTTCAGCTTTACAAACCTTTCTCGGTCTGGAGGCTCATGCTTGGAGTTGGACAGAAGGTGTTTGGAGGAGCCACTCTGCTGACACCTTGGCCCCTAATTCTGATGTCCTTAGGGAGGGAAAGTGAGAATTTGGGGAAGGAAAAAACCCTCTTCCGGCCCAGTTAAGCTGCTGGCCTGAAATCCCAATGGGAGATTCCAGTGAAGACCTGGAATCTCAGTTTTCTAGGGTAGGTGTTAACCTCCTTGCTCTTACAAGCAATTGATTTATGTGTAGCTTCATATCCTCTCATTTATTTGGGCCTCACATCTTCCCCCTACATGTGGGTTGCAATAGGTCTCGTTCCTGTTTCAAGCCAAGGTGCCCTCGGTTTCTCTCTCTCCTCCTTGAAGTGCTTTGTGGACAGTCAGCACCTTCCTGGGCCTCTGCATTCTTCTTCTTCTTCTTTTTTTTTTTTGAGACAGAGGCCCAGGCTAGAGCGAGTGCCGTGGTGTCAGCCTAGCTCACAGGAACCTCAAACTCCTGGGCTCAAGCAATCCTGCTGCCTCAGCCTCCCAAGTAGCTGGGACTACAGGCATGCACCACCATGCCCGGCTAATTTTTTCTCTATATATTAGTTGGCCAATTAATTTCTTTCTATTTATAGTAGAGACGGGGTCTCTTTTGCTCAGGCTGGTTTCAAACTCCTGACTTTTAGCAATCTGCCCGCCTCGGCCTCCCAGAGTGCTAGGATAATAGGCGTGAGCCACCGCGCCCGGCCTGCATTCTTCTTGAACACTCTTTGGTTCTATGGATACCTGTAGCTACAGCCTCACATTGGGGGTTTGTACCTTTTTAGGGCTCATTCTGATACCTCATCTCATGGGCCCCGTTTCTAGCTGTCCCGGTAGTTGTTCTTCCAGACCCGGATTGGATGCGTCCTTTCCCACAAAGCCATGTGGATCCCTTCAGTCTGCCGTGGCCTGCTTCCCAGCATGGCCTCTTGTTGCCAGACACCCAGATCCTTGGGTGGTCTGGGTCCTGGCGGGAGTCAGCTGTCCCTTGCTCTCCTGAGGACTTCAGATGCCCTCAGTTCTCTTCTTCACCTGGCAAAAGCTTACTCACATTAATGACTCAGCTAAAATGTCACCTCCTTCTAGAAAGCTTCCTGGTCCCCTCAGGGAGCACTAGCTTCTGTTAGCATAGTTTATTTATTGTACTTCTGTACTAGCACTGAAGGCACTGTGTAGTGAGTATTCTATTTATATGGCTGTTTTTCTTTCTAGAGTCCAAGTTACTCAAAGACGAGGACAATGTCTTATTCATGTCAGCATCCCCAGGGCCTAAGCATCATGATCACAGGTGTTGAAGAAATTCCCAACCTGGAGGCTGTTGTGAGCTCCATACTGCTCCTGCCTGCACACTCTACCTCCTCTGTGATGGCTGCGCTTGTCTGGGTTCTCCTAACAGAATACAAGCCCTCGGGGGCTGGTCTGTGTGTGATTCATCATGTGTCTCCCACTAGGCTGCCCTGATGTCTTTGTGCAGAGTAGGTGCTTGATAAAATACTTTTCGAGTGAATGGATTCCGAAGTTCTGCAACTTAGGTAGGAAAAATAACCAGTGTTACCCCCAAATTAAAGAAGCGCTATTGAGGCACAAAGGGTTCGCTCACTTATCCACCGTGGTTAGGAGCAGAGCTAGGGTAGTTTGGAGGAGTGCTGGCCGTAGTCCCTGGGCTCTTTCATACACGTGCTTCTGCTTTCCTGCTTTTTATATTCCCTGTGACTTTGGAAACGGGTGAACACCAGGGCCTTTCCCAGCAAGGGTCCCTTTCTGCTTTGTCTCACGCCCTGGCTCTCCCAGACATCTACCCTAAAGCTAGATTTAGAACCCAAGGGCCAGTGTCAAGGTTGGTTTTTCTTGGTCACTAATAGGTGCTTTTGTTCTCTTAAGTTGCCTTAACTTCCTGAGGTTCCCACATGGCTCTGTTCCTCTGTAGCTCCTAGCAGTACACACCATGGTCTCGTCCCGGGAAACCCTGAGGAATGTGCCCTGCCTGCTTGAGCAATTGGACTCTGACTCATTTTATACTTCACTTTGTGGTTTGGCCTGTTGGGTACCAGGATCAGCTCTTTCCTTTCCGGCTGAATTGCTCTGTGTCTGCCCTTGTAAGATCGCGGTCCACAGTGATGTTGGAATCCTAGAAGATGAATAAGCACAGGCTTGGTGATGGGAGGGTTAGGTCATACTGGGTCCCCAAATCTAACTTGTACCTTTGTTATTAATTTAAGATGTGAGTCAAAAATTTGAGGTATAAGTCAGAAAAATCTCTTGTCCTGGTGCTTGTGAAATAAATGATTCCTCCATTATCACCACCACCGTCACCATTCTTGGTGGGCTTCCCGTGTGTCAGATGTACAGCTTGCTTTTGTATATCATCTAAATTCTGGAGACAACCCAGGGAGGTTGGCACTGTTACTGTGCCCATTTTGCCTATGAGGAACTTAAAGCTTAGGTCAACTGACTGGCCCAAGGCCACATAATACAGCCAGGAAAGTGGAGGACCTGGAATTCGAACAGCTCTGCCTGTGCATGAGTTTACCGCATTTAACCTCTGTGGGCCCCCATTGCATGCCTGCATATTCCCTTCTCTGCTGAGAAAGCAGAGGGACCTGATGAAGCCCCTCTGTTTCCACTTGGTTCCCACTGAGATTCAACAGTGCCTTGGAACCTGACTGGTAATAAATGCTGTAGCTCTGAGGGTGTGGCTCTTTCTTCCTCCTTTTGCAGCTGCCTCCCCCATGCCATCCCTGCCCCCACTATCCTAGAGGCCTCAAACTTGTAGCCTGTGAAGTGGGGGTAGGGCCACCAAGATGGCCAGTTTGCAGGGTTCGGTCCCTGAATTTTGCTGGTAAGTAGCAGTGGTCCTGTGAGACTTTTTGACCTAGAGGTGAGAAGGGTAAGGCCTCTGGGAACTTTGGATCTGTGATTTCCAGGGGTAATTTCTAGCACCGCCTTTTAGGGCTTTCTTTGGCTGCTCCCTTTTCTGGGGACAGTGTGTCATTTCTCTGAAGCGTGACAAGTTGTGCTGGAAGCTACGTTGACCTACCCTGGCTGTGAGCAGTTTGTAATCAACAGTAATTGCCCTCACGTGGCTTTAGTATATGTTTCCATGAACCTTCCTGGTGGACTGCTTTTCCTGGGGTATTTGTAGAGGGACCTTATCATCTCAGACCCCTTTCCAAACTTGGCCACTTTCCCCTTCCTCCCAGTCCCTTGCGGCTGGTCACTTAGTATGTGGCACAGCAGGGCAGCTGTGCCCTGCCCTAGCCTCTTATCTGGGGCCATGTAGGATGGGACTTCCGGGGTGAATGAGCAGTCACAGATCCTGGTGTTTCTTGGCTGATTGGAAACTGGCTGGCGGTGACTAATGTGGAAACTCATCAGTCTAGGAGGAACTGGCTTTGGTGTTGACCTCGACCACTGTTTACCTTTCTTGCTCCAAACGCCATCTTGTAGTCCTTCTAGCAGGCATTTATTGAGCATCCAGTGGTGCCTTTCCCGCTGGGGGTGAAGGAAAGGTATAGGGAAGAAGGCCCAGCCCAGTGGTGTTCACTGTCTTACCTAGACGCAATGCTGGCACATAGGAAGTCCCACAGCCAGTGCTTTAAGTGATAACCTGGCCCATTAGCATTCAAAGTGCTGTGTGTATGAGTTTCCTACTGCTGCTATATCAAATCCCACATACTTAGTGGCTTAAAACAACACACATTTGTAAAGTTCTGGAGATCAGGAGTTGGGCAGGGTTTGAGGCGCTGGAAGCCCCAGGGCAGATTTGCTCCCTTGTCTTGCCGGCTCGCCAAGGCTGCCCACCCAGGGCATGTGGCCCTTTACTCCGTCTTCAGCCAGCTATACAACATCTTCCAGTCTCCTCCTCTCTGTCCCTCTGCTTTTGCTGTCACATGAACTTCTGTCTGACTCCTACTGGGTTCGTCTCATAAGGGCCCACCCAGATAATCCAGGGCAATCTCCCCTTCAGGGATCCTGAATGTTACCACATCTGCAAGGTCCCTTTTGCCATGTAAGGTAACCTTCACAGGATTAGGATGTGGCTGTCCTCAGTCAGGGTGATACTCAGCCTGCAGTAGTGTGTATTTTGGGAGGGATTGAAAATGGTTGAGGAGGCCTTCCTGGAGGAAGTGATTTGGCTGAATTTGTATAGGGAGATGGTCTGGGGACACACAGCAGGTTCGCTAAACAACATGAGCAAATGCAGGGGCTGTAGGGAGGTGGAACAGTGGGCTGTGGGTGAGTAGCCCTCCCTCTGGCACAGGGTGCCAGGGGCTTTCCTTCCCTCCTGGGCCAGGCCAAGGGAGTTTTCCGGACTTAAGTCTGTGGGCCCAGACTTCCTCTCGGAATCCAGGTGGGAGGAGGGCCCTCGACACAGCCATCACAATCCTTTTCCTTCCTGGCAGCTGCGGCCCTGCTGTGGGGATGCAGCCAAGGTCTGTGGGCCCCTGTGTGCTTAGGTGGTGGGAGAATGAATTCCCGAGGGAAAATGAATTTGAGCCAGCTGGGCTGGGTTTGGGTGGCCCAGAAACCTTGGTCACACTGTTGGCACAGCCTCTGCAGTCACGTTGCTCACAGTGAACACAGTCGCTCCCCGGGGAGCCCTTTCTTATCCTTTCTTAGGGTGCTCAGGGCCCCTGAATATCCGGGAGGGACAGGAGAGTCAGCGTGAGGAGACTGCAGGGAAGCGGGGCAAGGAGCCAGACCCCTGGGGCGTCCTCCCCTGCACCAGGAGAGCCCTCTGGGCGGGGAGGTGGGGCAGTGGGAAGAGCTGGGTTTCTGCAGGGGACAGTCTGGGGAGCAGAGTGGCCTGGGGTGGTGCTGAGCTGTGGGCGAGAGCTCAGCCACGAGATTAAACCGCCTCAGCTGAGGTCTCTGGAAGTTCACGTTGCTCCCGCTCCATCTGTCTGGAAAAGCCTGTCTGGAAGAGCGGTGGCTTCTCTTGATTGCTTCCTCCTGGCATCCTTCCTGAGGAGATCTGAAAGTGGATTGGGGGATTGTTCTGGGGAAAGGTCAAAGGCGGTCAGCCACCCTGGTTTTGAGTGCCTTTGGAATGTCTAGATATCGTGGTTGGGGTGGAAGAAGGCACATGCCAGGGCGGCATGGTCACTTCCCCAAGGAAGGACTTTCCCTGCTGCAGGTGCCCCGCGAATTCTCCCCCCACCAGGGCCTTTGCAGCAGCTGTCCCTGGGGACCCCCTCGCACACAGGTGTGGCGCTGTGAGGCTCCCACTTCCGGGGTGTGGGTGAAGGGATGACATCAGCCTCTCTGAACCAACATGTTTTCTGGGGAGTCTCTGTCAAGTCCACCCCCCAGAGGGTTCACCCCCAAGTGTCCCCTCTCCTGCCTTCTCCTCAGCTCACTGGCCCGAGGGAGTGTGGCTGGCTCTGGGATTCCTCTGCATGTTCCAGGTGAGTGGCCCTGTGGGCAGATCCTTTCTGAAGGGAGAGTCCCGTTGCCTCAGTGACAAGAGGCTAGTGCAGATTTGGGGCGTTTGTCCTTTTGCTTCTGTGGGATCAGATCGGGGGCTTGGTGCTGAGGCACCGTGGAGAGGGAGGGATGTGGGCCCAGACGGCCGTGCTGGGAGCCCACGGGGCCTGCCCGCCTCCCTACCTGGGGGTGTTCAGGGAAGGTACTCACAGGCAGGGCCGTGGAGTCAGGGCAGGTGTGGGTGGAGGGAGGGTGTGGATTTCATTTCCCTTTAAGGAAAAAAAGAGAGAAACTGATCTCTCACCCTGTCCTGCCCCCCATCCTTAAAGGTGTACGTCTGAGCGCTTCTTAGGCTCATCAGAGAGAAAGGTCTTCAGAGACCTTGTCACAGAGGGCCTCACAGGTGTTGGACTTGAGATAGAGAGTTTTCTGGAAGACTGATTCACTGATTCATGCCTGGCCGGATTGATTCATGTTGAAAGAAGGAGGAGGTCACGGCTGGGGGCCACTTGGGGGAACCGGAAACGGGGTGTGGAAGGACGGGCTGGGTGTGGGAACCTGGCTTGAGACTTTGGCTGCCGCCTGCCCCCTCACCTCCCCTGGCTTGGGCTGAACCTTACAATTCGCTGGATGGAAGGAAAGGGCGGCCCTGCCCAGAGAGCGTGTGGGCAGGTCCTTTCGCTGTCTCTGTGGGAGTTTGAGCTGCACACACGACAGTCTGATCGGTCTCTTTGGGCCGGAATGCAGTCGGATTGAGTGCGATGTCTGTCATCATCACCGTCAAGTGGCTCTCCTGCCAGTGCACTCGCGCCCTGCTTTGTTCCTACTCACTGCCCCGTTTGTTCTTCAGCCCTCCCTTTCTTAGGCTCTAGTTCTTTTCCAGCAAGTTCTCCTGCACTACAGGGCTTCTGTAGTCATCCAAGAAATTTGCAGTCTGATCCTGGAGACCTCATGCTTTTTCCTTCTCCTTTCTGCTTACCCGTGACCCACGATCCTGTGACCTGAAATCTGAATTTTACCATGTTGTTCTAACAGGAGAGTGAATGGCCAGAGGTCACAGAGTGGCAGGACCAAAAATAGCGGTAAGGAATCTTGACTCAGTCCTTTAGAGTGTCATGTTATTAGCTCTGATCTCTCAAGTCTTCATAAGTCCCCCACAGCTTATGCTGAAGCAAAGCCATGGCATCCAGGGGCTGTGACTAATCCTTCGCTTATGGCCCTGGCTGGCATGAAATCCATTAGGGAGGCGGTGGCAGGAGAGCATGAACGCTGGAGCCTGAGTGCCTGAGTTCAAATCCACCCTGTGCCACTTACAACTTCTGTGGCCACAGTGTCTGCATCTGTAAAATGGGGGTAATAATAGAACGCATCTCATAGGTTGTTACCAGGGACGAGTGACTTTTACTATGTATACAGCACTTTGTTTTAGCCCTAGGAGGATTTGGGCACTAGTACTATTTACAAAGTGTGAGCTTAGTTTGCAGGCAGATAGCTATGTTCAACAGAGAAACTTCTCCAAGTAGAAAGGCCCTTCAGTTTCTGGGCTTGAAGTGTGCTTATGTTGCCACAATGGGGTCCCCGAAGAGTGACCCTCAGAAGGTCTCCTTTAGAGATAATCTCTCTGATAGTGTGTGTATATATTGGGGTGGGGGACGTGGTGAATCTTTTGCTTTAGGGCTGCACCCTGGCGGGCTGTGAAATGCATCTGGGACTTGGGCCTCTGCCATTGGCCTTCCCAGAGGAGCTGTGTGACCCCAGGTCTGATCTGGGAAAGGTCTTAGGCCAGAAGCCCTTGCCCCATTGTTCCAGCTCCAGGACAGATGGGAATGGGGTGGGGTGCCTGACTACACTACATGCTTTGAAGGACATCAGAGTGTCCTAGGGCTAAGTTAAAGGCTGGGGCGGAGCTGGGGGTTTTGTCTTTCTTTGTGCTAGAAACGACTCCAACTCCGGTGTGCCCTGCTGGCTGGTTCTGGGGAGAGCGTAGCTGATGGATTGTAAAGGCTCTCTGGAGGAGGGAGGGAAAGCAGCAGCGGTATGTCTCCCAGGCGCCTCTCCTGGGATGCTGAGTTCCACCAAATGATCCCATTAGTTAGTTAGTGCTCCTTGCCTTGTGCTGCAGAGGGGAACAAGGTGCCAGCTCTGCCACCGCATCCTTATCTGTAAAATGAGAGGCTTATGTGGAGCACCTCTGACCCCCTCTGGGGAGACGCAGAGTGACAAAGTGCTGTGCTCCAGAGCACCTGGCTGGGCTCTCGGTGGCTCGTCAGCAAGTGTTGATGCACTTGACTTGTAGCTCAGTAAAAGCATCAGTTTGTTCACCATCATTATTCAATTGCCAAATCAGCCCTTAACACCCCTCCCCTTAAGTAACTCACAGTCTGGAGCAGAGAGTCTCCAAACTAATTACAGTATCTCATGGCAAGTGCTGCAGGAGGGGGACCCCAGAAGGCTGCAAGAGTACGTAGAAGGGGTCCTGGATTTAAGGGATATGGGAAGGTTCCCAGAGCAGGCAGTGTCTAATTCAGGAACTGAAGGTTGGACATAGTTACACAGGTTGGGGGATAGTATAGCATGGGGTAGGTCTCAAGGACATAATGCCAATGCAGAGAGATTTGCAAAAGCCAGAGTCCCAGGTGTGCTGGTTTCCAGGTTGGGTCAGAGGCACAGAAAACAAGGGTAGTGCCAAGGGTACCAGAACTTCTAGACCCTTCTTGTAGCTCTAGCCTTGGCCTCTTGGCCATGTCTGTGGTCTCATAGCTCTGAGCTCTAGAGCTAGGGGTAGAAGACATGGGTCAGTAGGGGTGAAAGGGATGCCCAGGAACTTTTTTTTCTCCCTGTGAAAATAACAATTAAATGTGCATTCTGGAAAGTGGTGTTGGTGAGCTCTGGCCCTGTGGGGTGGGCATATGGAGTGTCCTTGTCCTTCCCATAGGCCACAGCCTGAAGTAGGCTCTGGGTAACCCCCTTCCCCCGTCCCCTTGCAGCTCCAGGTGGGTCTGCCTGTGAGCCACTGTCTACTCAGGGAATAAAGTCCACCTGGGGCTGTGTTTGCCTCACCTGGGTGCAGTTTCCTGCCTTCTGTGCTGCCCTGGCCCAGCTGTGCTGAGGGGAGCTTGCAGAGACTCACCCGTGGCTCAGCACTGGAGAATGTCCCGGTGCCTGGGGTGAGTCAGGAGTACCAGGTGCTAGGGGTGGGGCAGGGGGTAATGCTGGCTTAGCCTCGCTACCGTCTCCCCTCCCCGTCAGCATCCAGCAGATTTCAGGCTTGTGGTGAAGCCACTGGTGCCTCCAAGGTTTTGCAGTCCTGGGGCGAATATTACCCTCTGTTATGTGCGTTGTCTTAACATGGTAAGAGCCAGATCTTTGCTCATCCTGTATGGTGACCCCAGCGCAGGCCCAGACCTGAGAGGTGCTTCTCGACAGCTACCGTTATCATCACTGGTGTGATGGTTAGTGGAGCACTTACCCTGTGCCAGGCACCATGCTCAGAGCCTCCCAGGTAGCGGGTCGCTTTGTCCTTGAGGACACAGCCCTGGCGTTGGTCATATCTGTCCTCATTTTACAGGTGAGGAGCTGAGGCTCTGAGAGGCTAAGTACTTAGCCCAAGTGGTGGAAATGGACCTGGGCATCCCTGTCAGTGCTCACAGAGTCTGAGGAAAGGGCTCTTGGGGTTCAGTTTTCGTTAGTTGTGGTAAAATACACATAACGTAAAATTTGTCATTGTAGCCCTTTTTGAATGTACAGTTTGATGATATTAAATACATTCACATTATTGTGCCACCATCGTCACCGTCCACGGAACATTTTCCATCCTGTAACTCTGACCTCTGTACCCCGTGAATGATAACTTCCCCTAGACAGCCTTCCACTTTCTGTTTCTGTGGGCGCCCACACGTTGACCCTTCGTCTGTTTTACCGCAGAATCTCCCTGGGGTGCCCGCCCCAGGCAGCAATGCCAGGATGCCCGTGTCCGCCTCCCTCCGCCAAGAAGGCAGCCAGGAGCGGCCAGTGAGCCTGACGTCCACCAGCTCCTCATCAGGCTCCTCCTGTGACAGCCGCGGGGCCATGGAGGAGGCCAACGGCTCCGAGGCTCCTGCCCAGAATGGGGCAGGCTCCCCGAGAGGCCGGCATCCCCCCAACAGCAACAACAACTCTAGCAGCTGGCTGAACATGAAGGGGCCCCGGTCCCCGTTCAGCAGCCGGGCGGCGGCAGGGTCTGTGCACCACAAGCTCAGCTACCTGGGCCGCGTGGTGCGGGAGATCGTGGAGACGGAGCGCATGTACGTGCAGGACCTGCGCAGCATCGTGGAGGTGAGTGCCTGCTGGAGTCCGCGGGGGCCTGGCCTCTAGTGGCCCGGCTCTCTAGCATAAACCTATTTTCACCCCAGGAAGGAGAGTTCTCAGATCTGCTTCCCGTGGAGCAGTGGGGAGGCCTCAGGTCTCCAGCCCCCGCTTCCCTGCCCTGTGGAAGCTGATGACTCCTCACACGGCCTTATGACACTGGGCCAGATCAGTGGGTGGGGCCGGTAGAACTTCCTGCAGGTGCCCAGGGAGTAAGCACCGTTGACGGGGAGAAGAGGGACCCCAGCCTATCTGGGAAGGGGCCTCTAGAGAGACTGTGCCCCATGGGGACTGAGCACAGTGAAGAAATGGGCTCTGGGGTGGCCTGTTGCATCCGGAAGTCACTCTGTTGCTTCCTGGCTGGGGGTCTCGGGCACGTGGGTAACTCCCTGAAGCTCAGGTCTCTCCTCTGTGAAATGAAGACACGCCCACCTTGCAGGGCTAACGCAGGTGAAGTGCTTGACTCTGTGCAGGGCACACGGGGAAAGGCCATGTGGCCACCGTTGAGGAAGGGCCCCCCCCACCCCCCCGCGCCCCGCCCCTAGCCTTGCTGTGGAGTGATGTGTATTTGTTGGCTAGGGCTGCTGTAAGAAATTACCACAAACCAGGTAGCTTAAAACAACAGAAATTTATTCCCTCTCAGTTTAGGAGGCCAGAAGTTCAAAATCAAGGAGTTGGCCTGGCTGGCTCCTTCTGGAGTCCCTGAGGGTGGGTGCATTCCCTGCCGCTCATTTAGCTTCCAGTGCTTGCTGGCAGCGCGTGGCGTCCTTGGCCTGGAGATGCATCATTCCAATCTCTTCCCGTCACCTTCTTTGTGTCTTTCTGTGTCTTTCCTCCTACGAGGACACCAGTGGATTTAGGACCCACCCTAAATCCCATATGATGTCATCTTGAGATCCTTAACTAGTGACATCTGCAAAGACACTATTTCCAAATAATGTCATATTCTAAGGTTCCTAGTGGACATGAATTTTTGGGTGGACACTGTCCAGCCCAGCACCGTAGGTGACATCTGTGAAGTGGTGTCATAGTGGTGCAGAAACGAGGTGTGGCTAGCGGTGGGGGCAGGATTGTGGCATCAGGGGCTGGGGTCTGACTGCCCGTCTCCGTGCAGGACTACCTCTTAAAGATCATTGACACGCCCGGGCTGCTGCAGCCAGAACAAGTCAGCGCCCTCTTTGGGAACATAGAAAGCATCTATGCACTGAACAGGTACGTGTGTGGGCCTGACGCTCTCCATGCTCTGCCTGAGACGCCCGTTCCAGGGTCTGGGGAGGAGCCCTGCATGTCCCTGGACTCCTGGGCTGTGATGTGGGCCTGGGGCCTGATCTCTGAGGATGGAGGGGGGTGGTCCAGCCCCGTGCGATGGTGTAGTTGCTCCTGGTAGGAGGGATGGCACCAGCTGGGAAGATGTGTGCTGGGCTCGATGTGCTTCCTCTCAGGTGGGGGAGTTGATTTGAGGACGTGTGCGTGCTGGGCCGGCCTGGGGCAGTGCCCTCTTGGGACTGCGGGACCCTTGCATACCGATGCTCTTCTCTGTGGGTGGTGCCTTTGTCCTTCTCATCTTCCTTCCCCACATGCCCGTCTCTTAATTTTTTTCCCTCCTTCCCACTGACTCCAAAGGAAGCCGGGGCTCCCTGGAGATGATCTGACCTCTTAGTGGAATGCACAGGCCAGCAAGACTGATGGGGGAGACTGAACAAGGCCTGGCCAGGGGCTGTCTTGGGACAAAGGGAACTTCTTCAGGGCCCAGGTCTGCTGCCTTGGGACCACAGACTCCCCAGGGAAAGGACAGTGGTCAGGCAGAGCAGAGCTTGAGGGGCAGCATTGGCAGGACAGGAGGGTTCTTACCCCAAAGGTGGACAGAGGGACCTCCGCTGTGTAAGTGGGAGAAGTCTGGGAGGGCAGGGCACAGGCAAGACTTAGGCCAATGGTGGAGGTTGGGAAAAGAGGGGGAGCACAGATGGAGGAGGCAGGGGAACACCGTTTCTAGAGTTTCCTAGAGCAGCACCCACTAAAAACAACGAGGTCTCAGGACTCACCTCTTCTCCCTGCTTCCTGCATCCTTCTGATCTGGGAGCCTTGGTTCCTTCACTAGTCCCCTCCTTTTCTTGTTTGTTCCCCTTTAATCTCTGCTTCTGTGTGTTTGACTCCTTCTGCCCGCGGAGGAGCTGGGTCCCCTCCCAGGTGGGTACTGGGGCTCGGTCCCTCCTGCTTGCCGAGGCGTGGGTCTCCTGGCTTCCTGACTTTGTGGTGGTGTGGATTCTTTCTGTGGTTGCTGCCTGGGGCAGGGCTGACTCTGGGCGGAAGCCCGGGCTCTGTGGCATGACAGCTTGCCGTGAGGGGGTCTGGGTGCGAGGGGGTTGCAGTGGGGCCGTCTCTGACTGCAGAGGGTACAACAGCCGCTCTCCCCCCACCCAGCCAGCTACTCAGAGACCTGGACAGCTGCAATAGTGACCCCGTGGCTGTGGCCAGCTGCTTTGTGGAAAGGGTAAGAAGGCCTGGGTTCTTCCCGGGGGAGTGCAGGGTGTCCTGTGCCCCTTCTGGTGAAGGGTGTTCTGGGGCACAGCCAGGGCTTCCGGGTGGACGAGATGTCCTAGACAGACGGTACAAAGATGAATCTGCAGGCACTCGGGGGAAGCAGGCAACGTGTGCTGTGCAGGCCAGGGGTCTGTGTGGTACCACTGTCTTTACAATCAAACAGAAATCTCCCTGAAATCACTATTTTTGGTCTCTCCTTAGAGCCAAGAGTTTGATATCTACACCCAGTATTGCAACAACTACCCCAAGTAAGTGGAGTATGTGGGGAGCAGAGCCATTTGGGGAGCCCAGAGTCCCTGTCCTCATCCAGGCCTTCCCCAGGTGGTGACACCCGTTCTTCCCACTCGCAGCTCCGTGGCCGCTCTGACGGAGTGCATGCGGGACAAGCAGCAGGCCAAGTTCTTTCGGGACCGGCAGGAGGTGCTGCAGCACTCGCTGCCCTTGGGCTCCTACCTGCTGAAGCCAGTCCAGCGCATCCTCAAGTACCACCTGCTGCTCCAGGTGGCCCAGAGGTCCCCCCAGCCCCAGCACATGGGTGGGAAGAGGTGGGGTCTTTGGGTCAGGCTCACCTAAACCCCTGTCTTCTGTGTAGGAAATTGCCAAACATTTTGATGAAGAAGAGGACGGCTTCGAGGTGGTGGAGGATGCCATTGACACCATGACCTGTGTGGCCTGGTACATCAATGACATGAAGAGGAGGCACGAGCACGCGGTCCGCCTGCAGGTGCTGGGGGTTGTGGGGAGAGATGCAGGGGCCGGTGGGCCCGGGCCTGGGAGAGAGGGACTGGGCCACCCTGCTGGGACGAGCCCAGGGGTGGTCTCTTGGGGTCTGCGTGAGCCTCCAGGGCCCGGGGGCCTGACCCTGGGGGTCTGGGCCTCTCTGCTGCAGGAGATTCAGTCGCTGCTCATCAACTGGAAGGGGCCAGACCTGACCATCTATGGGGAGCTTGTCCTGGAGGGCACATTCCGCGTGCACCGCGTGCGCAATGAGAGGACCTTCTTCCTCTTTGACAAAACACTGCTCATCACCAAGAAGCGGGGCGATCACTTTGTGTACAAGGGTCACATCCCGGTAACCAGGCCGCCCCATCTCCTTCCCCAGCTCCTTCTCCACGCCCCCCACCCCAGGACCCAGGCCCTTGCGTATGACGCCCTTTCCCTCTGCCCCAGTGCTCCTCCCTGATGCTGATCGAGAGCACCAGAGACTCCCTGTGCTTCACCGTCACCCACTACAAGCACAGCAAGCAGCAGTACAGCATCCAGGTGAGGGTGGGGCTGGGGAACAAGATCCCAAGGACACCTGTGTGTGACTCCTCTCCTCTGCTCACCTGGCCTGGGCCCCAGCGGCTCCATCTGTAAAGCAGGGGCCGTTGCAGGCACCCCTCGGCATGGGGAGGAGTCAAGCCAACCTCACAGAGGCCCCAGTAGGGGCCTTCTTTCCACCTTTCCCCACTGGGCATAGTGACCTGGGTCCCTTTCCCTTGGACCCTCCCAGGCCAAGACGGTGGAGGAGAAGCGGAGCTGGACTCACCACATCAAGAGGCTCATCCTGGAGAACCACCATGCCACCATTCCCCAGAAGGTGAGCTGCAGGGAGCCCCCGGCTTCCGACGGGGTGCAGGGAGAATGTGCCCTTTCGAGCCAGCTCCGGAGGGTCTGCTGGGGTCCCTTCTGCTGGGTCTGGCTCCTCTTGACAGTGGGGTCAGTACAGCAGATGCCATGGGCCTCGGTGCAGCACTGTGGGGTGTCCTGGTACAGCACGAATGGGTCCCTGGGCGAGGGAGGTACAGCACTCCGCAGGGTGGTGACATGTGGGTTTCCTTCCCTTCCAGGCCAAAGAAGCCATCTTGGAAATGGATTCCTATTGTAAGTGTACCCTTTTCTGCTGGTTTTATTCCTAACTGTGCACATTGCTGGGTCAGGCTGCCCCTGAGGAAGCTTTGCCTGATGCTTTTATTCCAGGAGCAGGGAGGGTAGGTCCAGGGGTCAACTGCACAGTTAGGGACATGGTCCTGCTGAAGGGCCTAAAGCTCCCAGGGTGGAAGATGGAGGGAGCTCGGGAGGCTTCTGGCCCCTGGAGCTGGGCGGGTGGCACAGGTGCAGTTGGGTGCGGGCAGGGTCTAGGCCAAGGCTGGCTGGGAGCCAAAAGCCTGATTGTCTCTGTCCTGGGTGCAGATCCCAATCGGTACCGCTACAGCCCAGAGCGGCTGAAGAAGGCGTGGTCCTCCCAGGACGAAGTGTCCACCCATGTGCGCCAGGGGCGCCGGCAGTCTGGTAAGGGAAAGGCTGTAGGTGCGGGAGGCCTCTTCTTTGGACCCTTGGCCAGGCTGGAGACCAGCTGCAGCTCTCACCTCTCTAGAAACCCTGAGAAAGGGCAGGAGGGGAGGGTTGTGGATGGACGTGTGTGGTGTGTCCTCCCCCTCTGCTCATGCTGCCCCCACCAGGCCCCCCAGGCCCTTCTTGCCCAGCCCCCCACTTTGAAGGCCCTAGGAATACTTGTTCACTCAGGCCCTGGCACCCCTTCTTAGCAGCTCCCTTTTGATACAACCCTCCCCCTTTTGGCACTCCAAATACCGAGCCAGCCAGGAGCAACTCAGATATCGTGGATGGTCTCCAGCCAGTCCTCGAGCAACAGAGCAGAAGCAGGACATGGGGAAAATGAGTTAGACTGCAAGTGGCACCAAAACCAGACAGGAAATATTGACTTTGGGTCTCAGGGAAAAGTTCCATCTCTCTCTCCTGGTTTTCTTCCATCACTGGTGTTGCTACCGTATCCTTGGACTTCTTGGAATGAATCGTCTGTTTAAAATGAGAAAATCTGGCTTTTGCTCTTAGCTCTATGGCGGTGAGAGTGTGTGATGTCTATGTCTGTTTTTTTGCTACTGTTTCATCGTGGTCCAGGCTGGGTCTGGCATAAGCCAGGTGCCTACCAAATGTATACCTGAGGGTGGGAGTGAGTGAGAACTGTCTTAAGACCCAGAGAGAGAAAGATTCTAGAGTGACTGAGAGCAGTGTCCTGGCTGGGACTCATATGGGTACTGGGTTTTGATTGGCCATGACCCATGGGCCCTCTGAACACGTGTGTGCATTGACTTGTGGGCTTTGGCCTTCTGGAAGGTGGAACCAGGTGGTTTCTGGAAAGCCTTTGTGTTTTTGTGTTGTTTGGTGTTGCTCTGGGTGGATCTAGAACCTTAGGCAACCTAGCTATGGGTGTAACAGTCTGATGGTTAAAGGCCCCACATTGGGAGTATTGTTTCTTAGTCTCTCGCCCTCTTTCTTTCTTTTCCTTTCTTCTGTAATTCTCTCCCTTAACTCGCCATGGGATATAGCTGGAAGCTTCCGGTACATGAAAGTATTCAGCAAGCAATAATGTTGGTTGTAGTAAAAGTAACTCTATAATAATGTCAGCATCAAAACTTTAGCTATGGATGCAAAATTCTGAATATGCTTAAAGCCATTAAATTGTACACTTTAAGCAATGGGTGAATTGCATGGTCTATGAATAATATCTCAGTAAAGCCATTACCAAAAAAAAAAAAAGTTAGCTATCCCAGGCATGCAGGAAATGAGCCATTTTAGAGAGCTGAAATATCCACATGGCTGAGATTTGAGCTTGTAAATACTGGAAGAGCAGGCGTTTTTAAAATTTGTTCGTTGGTTTTTTTGTTTGTTTGTTTGTTTTACCTCTTAGGAAACAGACATAAACATCTCTAAAGCATGTCTTGTAGCTCTTCTAAAATAAAGCTTCTAAAATAAAGGGCTGACCACAGGCGACCTCTTCCTTTTCTGGAGTCAGCGAGGCAGCATCACTTCTGCTGCGTGAGCTGCCAGGCGGGGCGGGGGTTGCCCTAGACACAGCCCTCACGCAAGGTGTCGTTCCTCCGCACGGTTCTTCTGCAGCAGGGAAAAACGTTCATTCTCATCGGTCTGAGCATATTTGTTTGCAGCATCCCTTCTTCCCCTTCTGTCTGTTGGTATTTACTAGATGAACCCATGGGAACTGTGTGTAAAAGTAGACCGGGGGTTGCTGAGACAGAGGAGCTGGGCTGTGTGCAGGAGGAGCTTTCACGCTGGGCTCGGCCGTCCACTCTGAGTGCTCGAGGTCGTCTCTGCTTCCTCCTTGCAGAGAACTGAGGTGGGCAGACAAGTGCCCTGTGTGGATGAGCAAGGTCTATCGTTGTATCTTAAATATTTGTCACTTGTTAAATATTCTTGATTACATGTTTTAAAATGAAAGAACAAAGGAGCTTTTCTGTTTCCTACCAAAAAACAACAATTAGTTGTTTGCATACATCGATGCGGATGGAGTGTGTGTCTGTTGTGTTTGTGCGTCTCAGGAGAAAGGGAGCTCTTCCACAGGCTCTCCTGCCGAGGGACAGCTAAGAGACCTGGTAGACTTTCCTTCTGGCTCCAAGTTCTTAGAAGCCGTGGCCATCCCTGGGCCTCCCACTGAACACAGCTGGGCAACGATAGGGACGGGCTGAGGCCAAGGCTCTGGAGAGCCGTACCTTGAGACAACATCCTCTCACTCCTCCCCTCCATTCTCAGTGTGTCCCCAGAAAGGCTGGGGTGCAAGGGGATGGCACCTTCAGCCTAATGGGTGTGTTTTGTATCCTGTCCCCAGAGCCTGGCCACTCCCCGTACCGCCGGGCAACACTCCCCAGCGAGCAGCGAGGCTTCCTGACGCCAGGCCTTCAGGGCCGTAGGAAGTCGGGTGCGACCTGTGCTTTCCAGCTGGGGTGCTGTCGGGGGCTTGGCGGTGGCTGCGGCTAGTGTGCTGATGTGCTTGTTGCAAGGGAGGTGGGGGCTTGAGGTAGGGCCAGAGATGTGGCTGGCTGTCTGAAGGGCAGCATGAGGCTCGGTCCCCTTGAAGAGGCTCCTGCTCCATGGGCCCCGGGTGGGGCATGCTAATGCAGGGACCCTGGGCAATGCTGCTCCTGTGGGGCTGGTGGTCACAGTGAAAGTCCCTGGAGCTGGACGGGCCCTGCTTACCTGGCGGGTGGGCATGAGGGTGCTCACTGACACTGGAGGGCAGCCTCCCCGAGGCCCCAGTGCTGCTGGGGGCAGGCCAGTGTGGACTTTGAGCTGGTGATGGGCTGGCGGCGCTGTGAGCTTGGGAGGGCCGGCCCAGCTGTCTCCTGGCCCGTGCTGACCGCCCGTCTGCTTTCCTCCTCAGAGCCGACCAAACATCTGCTCAGGCACGCGAACGAGAAAGGTGAGCGTGTGAGGGGTGCGCAGCCCATCCCTTTGAGCTGGGGGAAGAGGGCAGCAGGTACCCACCTGGGGAGGGGTCTGCCGAGAACAGTTCAGAGGGGACTCTGCCCCTGCTGCTGTCTGAGGGGCGCCGGAGCTCTCCCCGCAGGCATGGCTTGCCCCCTCCCCCTCTCCCCAGTAACAGCAGGAGCCAAGCGACAGGCGCAGACCTGCTCTGCGTCCCTGGGCTCCTGTTCCATCAGTCATTCCTTTGGAAGCCCAGGAGACTGGGTGAGGGTTCTGGGAGCAGGATTCCCCACCGGGGCCATCCCCTTTGGCCTCCGTACAGAGGCTCTTTCTCCTGCTCATTGATCTCTCTCCCCTCCCTGCCCCTCGCTCGCGTGCTGGGGACCTGGCGGCGGTGTCAGCAGCCAGCGAAGCAGGAATGAAGGTGAGGCCACTGGGCAGTGGGGGAGAAAGGGAGCTCTTGTGGGAGGGTACCGGGGTGGGACTACCCAGCTCAGCCCCTGGCCCCGCAGCCCTCCTTGTCCTCATTCACGCAACACATACCTGTCAACCACCCACCATGCGCCAGGCCAGGCTCCGTGGCACAGGGGTCACGGAGATGAATGAGACATGGCCCTTGCCCTGGGACCCTTCTGCCCTTGTGGGTGGCTGCCCAGCCTGGATTCTCTTACATTTCCTGCTCTCTGGGCAGGCAGGCTTCTTTGGGTTCTGAGTTCTTGAGCAGGTCCCAGCCTTCCTGCTCCTGTCCAGACCCCTGTGGAGACTCAGGGCTGGATAGGATAGATTTGGCTGTCTGGGTGAAGCCTCCCCACCCCCAACTGCCCACAGGAGGAGGGGACATTGCCCAAGAGGCTGGTCACGAGGGGGTCTTGTGCTCTGAACAGCATGCAGGCAGCGCTGGCACCCTCCTGGACTTTGAGCAGCCCCCCCGTACGCGGGGCCTGCAGCCGGAGGCTGAGGGGGCTGCTCAGGAGGGGCAGGAGGAAGAGGAGGAGGTGGTCGAGGAGGAGGAGGAAGAGCAGGCCTTTCAGGTTTCTCTGGAGGACCTGGCAGGGCATGAAGGCAGCGAGAAGGGGACTGGGCCAGAGCCCCCAGGCTCGGAGGAGGAGGAGGAGGAGAGCCTGGCAGTGGCGGAGCAGGTAGCCGACTTTGCCAGCTCCCTGCTGGCCGCCCTCCACTGCTGGCACTATCGGGCCAACGCTTTACTTTTCTCCCGGGGCGCTATGGTGAGGTGTCTCTCTGATCTCCCCTCCTCCTTGCATGTTCCCTGGCACGTGCATGCCCCTCAAGAGTCCCCTCCGCTCCCCTCCCACCCGCCCTGGCTCCTGCACTGCTGCCCTCAGCACCTCTTAACCCCTCGATCGCTGTCACGCCCTGGTGAGCCCCTGGCATGTGCTGCTCTAGTGTCGGGCGCTAACCAGTGTAACACCCAGGGGGCATGACGAATGGGGTAGGCTGGTGGGGGAAGGGAGAGGCTGGCACCGGTTGGGCTGGGAAGGTCAGGTCCACCTGGCCTGGAAGGGAAGGTGAGCTGGGTTGTTCAGAAGCCGTGTGCCTGGCAAGGATTTCTACGGCCTCAGGCCTGGCAGTTCCGATTGGCTCTGGACTGGCTCAGGGCAGCCCCGCCCCCCGGAGGCCCTGGAAGTGCTGCCCATGTTGGGATGCAGAAGGGAGGAGCTCCCAATTGTCCTGGAGTTGACAACTGTCCCTACTTCCTGCAGGGGAAGGGGCGCAGGGAGTCCGAAGGCCCCAAGAGCTGCAGAAGGCCCAGTGGCCGGTCCCCAACCAGTACTGAGAAGCGCATGAGCTTCGAGTCCATCTCTTCCCTGCCAGAGGTGAGCGACCAGCAGGTGGGATGGGGATAGTACAGACGAACCTGGAGCCCAGATCCCCAGGGCTGCACGTGCAGCTTTCAGGCCTGGGCTTTCCGGTCGGGCCAGTGGGAACAGAGATTCCCCAACCCCTAGGACTCTTGTCCCTTCAGGAAGCCTGTTGGCCTAAGGGTATGTGGTTTGATGAGCAGACTGCCCCTTTCTATGAATTAGAAAAAGATGCGCCTTCCTTTGGGCAGATGCAGTCCTGTGCCAAGAGGCACAGCTAGTGGAAATGAACCAGATTTTAAACCCCTTGGCCAGCCAGCTTGTTAGGGCACAGGGCCCTGCCCTGCCAGCATGCCAGACATTTAAATTCACACCTGGGCAAAGGGGTAGGGTATTGGCTTCTATTGGTCACCTCCTACATGACCGATGTTTTCTCCTTTTCCTTCTATTCCCCATGAGAGCTCTAGAAGGAAAATGGCTCTGAGAGGTTGATAATGTGCCTGACCCTGGGCAGCTTCTGAGATCAAGCTTGGGTCTCTGACTCAGCCCATTCTGCTGGTCCCACCACCCCCTGCCATCTGCGGCTTGTGCGGAACTCTGAGTCCTTTGCTTTCCCAAAATTATAAGGGAAAGGTCATGAGCTGAAACCCAGACCTCACGTTGGGCCTCACAGCTGGGACTGGGAAGCCCGGTTAAGGTGGGGTAGGAATGTAGTATGGTGTCTTAGTGGGTTTGGTTTGGGCTGCTATAACAAAATACCTTAGGCTGGGTAGCTTATATATGACAGACATTCATTCGTGTTCCGGAGGCTGGGAATTCTCAGATCGAGGTGCCAGCAGGTTTGGTGTCTGGCGAGGGCTTGCTCTCTGCTTCGTAGATGACACCTCCTTGCTGTCCTCACATGGGGCAGGCAGGTAAGCTCCCTCGAGCCTCTTCGATGAGGGCACAGAGCCCATACGTGAGGGGGGAGCCCTCGTGGTGGCTGGTGGCTACGGTGTTGGACGGTGCAGGTTATGAGTCCTACTCTGCAGATTCTGGAGTAGAACAAATGGAATCAGACCCAATTCCTCAGAATTTAGTGTTTGTTCTTATCTTCTCCCTAAAGACCTCTCTGGAAAGCTGCCTGTCCCTGCCAGTTTTATGGTTCAAATTGCCTCCAGGGTGGTCAAGAGGGAATTCTCATGTTTACCTCCTTCCTTGCCCGTTTGCCAGGCATATGCAGTCATGCTGGGCCTGCAGGTGCTGAGGCTGGCTGGGAGGAGCCACCTTCCTGGTCCTCACCCTCTGACGGGACCCCAGCATGTGGCCATGATGCCCTCTGGACCCTGACCCACACGGAGGGCCCTGGCCCCTCAGAGAAATTGGAATGGCCTATCGTGTTGCTCAGGCCTGGGTTTGCACCCCATAACCCCCACACAGGGAGCCTCTGGGGCTTTAGGAAGCTGCCTTCCCATCAGATGGGAGCAGCCCACTGGGTGCCTGACCCGGCGTTGTGTGTCCTCACCATGGCCCTGTGGCTCCCAGGCAGGCTGCCCTTGAAGTGCCACCAGCCTACGCCATCTGCGTTCCTAGTGTTTTCCTTGGATTTGAGGGCGTGAGCCCAGGATGCCAGCTGCAGGGTGACTAAAGGACATGATCATGTTCCTCTCCCTAAGGCCCCATCGCCCCACTTTGGGTTGTGCTCATTCTGGTTGCCTTGAGTCCTAAACTGCAGGCTGCCCTGGGCTTCGAGCAGACTGTGTTGTCCCCTCAGCCCCCAGGTCTCATGAAGGAGGGTTTTTACTCATGTGAGCTCTCTCCGCGATGTTCCAGGTTGAGCCAGATGCCGAGCCTGGGACCGAGCAGGAGGTGTTTGCTGCCGTGGAAGGTGCCAGCGCCGAGGAGATGCCTTCAGACACAGAGTCTCCAGAAGCGCTGGAGACACAGCTTGACGCCCACCAGGGGCTACTGGGGATGGACCACCCGGGTGACATGGACTTCACGGTGGCTGAGAGCACCGAGGACCTTAAGGCCCTGAGCAGTGAGGAGGAGGAAGAAATGGGGGCCGCCCAGGAGCCCGAGAGCCTCCTGCCACCCTCCGTGCTAGACCAGGCCAGTGTCATTGCTGAGAGATTCGTCAGCAGCTTCTCCCGGCGGAGCAGCCTGGCGCTGGAGGACGGCAAGTCCAGCGGCTTCGGGACCCCACGGCTGGTCAGTCGCAGCAGCAGTGTGCTCAGCCTGGAGGGCAGCGAGAAGGGCCTGGCCCGGCGTGGCAGCGCCTCTGACTCCCTCAGCTGTCAGCTCCCCCCAGAAGTGGATGGCAGTGTGGGGGCAGCCACAGAGGACGGTCCTGCTGTCAATGGGACAGAGCCCCCAAACTCGGGCTGCCCTGTGGAGCCTGACAGGTCTTCCTGTAAGAAGAAGGAATCCATGCTCTCCACCCGAGACCGGCTGCTGCTGGACAAAATTAAGAGCTATTACGAAAATGCGGAGCACCACGACGCGGGCTTTAGCGTCCGGCGCCGGGAGAGCCTGTCCTACATCCCCAAAGGACTGGTGAGAAACTCGGTCTCCAGGTTCAACAGCCTGCCCAGGCCAGACCCGGAGCCGCTGGCCCCAGAGGGGCGCAAGAGACAAGTGGGCTCCCGGCCGGCTTTGTGGGCTCTGTTTGATCTCCCAGGACCAAGCCAGGCAGGCACAGAGGATCCGCCTCCTATCACAGATGCTGAGTTCCGCCCGTCTTCTGAAATTGTGAAGATCTGGGAGGGGATGGAGTCTTCCGGGGGGAGCCCTCGGAAGGGGCTGGGCCATGGCCAGGCCAACGGCTTCGACCTGCACGAGCCGCTCCTCATCCTGGAGGAGCACGAGCTGGGAGCCATCACCGAGGAGTCGGCCACTGCCTCTCCGGAAAGCGCCTCGCCCACCGAGCGGCGCAGCCCAGCCCACCTGGCGCGGGAGCTGAAGGAGTTGGTGAAGGAGCTGAGCAGCGGCGCCCAGGGGGAGCTGGTGGCCCCCCTGCACCCCCGCATTGTGCAGCTCTCCCACGTGATGGACAGCCACGTGAGTGAGCGCGTCAAGAACAAGGTGTACCAGCTGGCCCGCCAGTACAGCCTCCGCATCAAGAGCAACAAGTCAGCTAGGCCCCCCCTGCCATGGGACAAGGCGGCTCCCGAGAGGGATGGGAAGAGAGCCACCGGTCCCTGCCTACAGGAGGAAGCTTGGGAGCCATCCGGTGGCAAAGGTATGACAGGAGTGGGGAGTGGGCCCTTCTCGAAAGTCTGGGCGTTAAAGAGCCAATGAGGAGCCACTTGGCTCCTAGTGGAAAGTGGCCTCTAAAAGCCTCTAACAGAGAGAGGAGCTGGACCCTGAGCACCTGGGGCATGGGGTGAGCCCTGGCCACCGGGCCGAAGTCTGCACTCCTAGGAGCCCTTCTGATGCCCTCTGCTCCAGCCCTTCCTGGCGAGCAGAGACCTTTGGGGAAACTGGCCATGGGCCCCTTCTTTACCAGGATGGGGCAGAAGCTTTCTTCTTTCCTTTGCCTCTGGGCCCCCTTCCACTGCCGCCTTCTTCCCATTGCCCTTTGTCAGAGGGGCTGTAGGTGGTAAATGAGATTCCTTTCCCATCATACCCCAAACTCCAGCAGCCAGCCTTGCCTGGAAGTGAGGTGGGCATGGCTCAGAGCTCTCCCTGGCAGCTCTCACGTCCTGCCCAGGGATTCAGGCAGCCTCCTCTCTCCTCGCAGGTAAGAGAAAGCCAGTGCTGTCCCTCTTCGACTATGAGCCTCTGGTGGTCCAGGAGCATAGCCCCCCCAAGTCCTCCTCCGCCGGGGAGACGGCACCGCGGCGTTTCTCCTTCAGCCCTTCTGCTGCCAGCCCGAGGACCACCTCGCCCGGGGCCCGGCCCTCCTCCCGGAGCCCCCGAAGCCCCTTCGACACCGAGACCTTCAACTGGCCCGATGTCCGAGAGCTCTGCTCCAAGTACGCCTCCCACGATGAGGCTCTCCGGGCTGAGGGCAGCCAGCCCCGTGGCCCCCCCGTCAACCGGAGCCTCTCGTTGCCCGAGAACATAGTGGAGCCGCCTCGGTCTGGCAGGGTGGACCGCTCCTGCAGCCTGAACACGAAGAGGGGCAAGGGAGGCGGAGAGGCTGCCCAGCCCCAGCCCCAGCCCCCCCGGTCTCCACCCCAAATCGGGACAGATGGAGGTGAGGCCTTGTTTGTCACCGCAGACCTCATCCTGGAGGACAACCGGCGGGTGATTGTCATGGAGAAGGGGCCCCTTCCTGGCCCCACTGCAGGGCTGGAGGAAGAGGGCAGGGGGCAGGGACTAAGCTCACCAGCGGCCCTGGCGGGGCAGGGCCAGGATTTCCAGGAGTCTGTAGTGTGCCGGCCGAAGGAAGAGGGCGCGAGGGACCCAACAGACCCAAGCCAGCAGGGCAGAGTGAGAAACCTGAGAGAGAAATTCCAGGCCTTGAACTCTGTGGGTTGACTCTGACTCCTGGGGGAAGGAGTCACGTTGGAGCTTGGGAAGAGCCTGGGTCACAGGACCCCTGCCCAGGAAGGCTGTCCCCTCTGCTGTCCTGGAAGCCCGCTCCCATGTGGGGTGGACTCCCTGCTGCCTGTGCCGTGTGCCGGTGCAGCTTCCCACAGGCCCCATGAGCCACTCTTCCCCTCTGAGGCCCATGTGCCACTTTCCTTGTACATAATTCTTCTCCCGTAAGAAGCCAAATATTTAAGCTCACCTCTTCCCAGGAAGAGCAAGCTCAGCTCAGGCCACTGCCAGCCCGAGGAGCCCACCCCAGGGTGACTTGGGAAGGAGCCTGGGGTCCTTGCTCTTTAACTGTGCCTTTCCTTAGGATCCAGGCAGGAATGAAGCCAATAATTTATTGCTTTCCATTCTGTGGTGTGTGCGCACATGTGAGTGTGTGTCCTCCTGTTGTTTATGCCCCTCCTGTGAGGACTGTAACAGATTCCGTTCAGGTACGCTGAGGGTTGTCTCGCTGACCCTGTGGTTGTTGCTAATGTACACACATTTCATTATTTGCCAATGGTGCAATAACCGCTGCTGACCAACTGACCTGTGTGTGGCCTCCTCACTGGGCCCGGTGGGGTGGGGAGCGTTGTTCATGGGCCAGGGGTGTCTCAGGGAGGCAGGGACATGGGGGTTGTTCCTTCCATACCCATTCATCGTCCAGGCTTATGACTCGTGAGGCACCAGGGTGCTGGCAGGGGAGGTGGGGTGTCGAGGGTGGGAACTTGCTCTCCTGCTCCCATGGGTTTCTCTGTCCACCCACGGCTGGCTGTCCTGTCTGGGGTGGGGACCCCACATGCCAGCCTTTAGCTTTCTTCCCCAAGAGGCCAAAGTTGGACTAAAAAACGGGGGTGGGGAGGTGAATGGAACATTTTTCTGAGGAGCAGATGTTTCCGATGTCTGGTGCCTTTGCTCTCCTCTCCCTCTCTGGTTCCCACGAGACATCTGGGAAGGCAAGGACTCTAAACTTGGAGCCTAGAAATATCTTAAAAAGTGGCTGCAGCATTGGGCGAGGAGTACAAGTGCACTTTCCTGGGATGGGTCCTCTGTTTTTATTGCATTCTTAAAATGTCTTCAAAAGAGCTGGGAATGTCTTCTGGTTTCACTTGGGTTTTCTGCCCTCTCTCTGTGGAGGACCAGCCTTGTTTTGCCTGGTTGGTTCTGGGAGGGGCCTGGTAGGAGGTGTCTGCAGGGCCCAGGTGGCAGAGCTGACTGACGAGTGTTCCCACAGGTCTTGGGGTCAGGGTCCCTTGGGACTTGTGACCTAGGAGCACACTCAACCTGCAGATGGGCCTGCGGAGTCTAGCAAGATCCAGGAAGGATGAGAGGCAAGTGTTGGTCTCTTTTGAGCAGCAGTAGCATGGGGCAGTGATGCTGTGTTCTGCCACCTCCCCCGAATCTTCTGTGGTCACTGCCACAGTCACTGAGAAGAGAATTGGCTCCTCCCAGGCCAGTCTCAGGATGTGACGCTGAGTGGTCACAGCGTATGGGGCAGTGTGAGAGGCAACCCAGGTTCTCATCCCAGCCTTGCCATTAGCTGGCTGGGTCACCTACATTTTTTTCTCATCTATATGTTGAAAGATGGATGAATCGCTGTTTCCCAAACTCCAGTGGGGACTCTTTTTTTTTTTTTTTTGAGACAGAGTCTCACTTTATTGCCCAGGCTAGAGTGAGTGCCGTGGCGTCAGCCTAGCTCACAGCAACCTCAAACTCCGGGGCTCAAGCAATCCTGCTGCCTCAGCCTCCCAAGTAGCTGGGACTACAGGCATGTGCCACCATGCCCGGCTAATTTTTTCTATATATATTAGTTGGCCAATTAATTTCTTTCTATTTCTAGTAGAGATGGGGTCTCGCTCTTGCTCAGGCTGGTCTCGAACTCCTGAGCTCAAACGATCCGCCCACCTTGGCCTCCCAGGGAGCTAGGATTACAGGCTTGAGCCACCGGGCCCGGCCCAGTGGGGACTCTTAGTTGTAGCTAACCCCTTCCCCAGTAGGCCCTCACACAGCCATCCAGGTATGTCTGGGAACCTGGGACCGGGACAACGATTCCACCAGCTGCCCGTTAGAATAACCTGGGGAGCCTTCTGAGGACTGGCAGTGCCTGCGTCCATCCCCCTAGACTCCGTGAAGCTGCCCCCCGAGATGAATCCAGGTGTAGAGATTCTGGCGATTCTGTCATCCAGCAGGTGCTGAGATCTGCCCTGAGCTCCGTGGGGAAAGGCCTGGACCAATCTTTGCTTAGAAAGGATTTTGCCCATCAGCAGGCTGCGAGTTGATGAAATGCACAAGTGAGCAAGCTTTTCCTAGGGACAAACCAGAGCGTGTGGCTGTCCCTCTGTCCCCATGGTGCCAGCCCTGTTAGGCCCAGTGCAAAGAGAAATGAGGCGAGTCAAATAAGAAACAGATATGGAGCATTATTGATTTATTAGAAAAACTAGTAAATGGGTTTCCTCTGGTTGGTGGAAGCACAGTTGAGCAGGTGGAGGACATGGCCCAGCCGGCCCCAGGGCCAGCCCAGATTGCATGGTCTGTGCCTAACTGGGTTGCTTTCCTCTGCAGCCACCTTGTGTCCTCCCTGAGCTTGCTTGTCCAAGGGACCAAGCTGTGTGGTCCTCTGGTCTCTTCCTCCTCTGGATTTCTGTCCCTTCCCACTGAGGGAGGAAGGGGAGCCAGGACCAGCCTAGGGGACACTGGCTGGCCCCGATAGGCAGGAAGTGGGGGGTGAGGAGGGGAAGCGGAGCTTTGCATAGGCCTCCCATGTGGGTGCCAGTGGAGGTGTGTTGGGGGAGCCCAAGGACCTCCTATCTCAGTTGAGGCCCAGGGATGCAGAGGAAGGGGAAGGGGAACGAGGACCGACTGCCTGGCCATTCCCAGAAGGAGCTTCCTCTGAACTGCCCTGGGGAGGAAGCCTATTATGCTGGTGTGGACTAGAGCTGTGTCAACCTAGTTTGGGCGTACCGTCAAAGACAAGACTGCAAACATGTAGGAACAAAAAAGAAACCTTGCCAGGGCACCAGCAGAGCTTAGCCCTGGTGTGGCACAGGGTCTCCCAAAGCTGGGCACCCGCGGTCTCAGTCCAGTTGGTCAAGTGTCTCGGGGCCTGGGTGATGGGGGAGGGATGCGTGGGGAGCTGGCAAGAGATGGTGGGCCACATGCAGCTGGCTGCCCTAGCCCCATCCAGGGCACCTGGGGTGGTAGAATCCTAGCTTTTCCATTGGAGCCCTTTCTTTCTTAGGTCTGTGGAGTTGCTTGCTGGAAATTTCTCACTTTAAGTGCTACTTTGGCACACACTGGGGGGGGAGGGGGGCCCTTGTCCCTTGGCTCCCTAAGGACTGGCCCAGGGAAACAGTTGAGGGAGGTGCACCTCTACCCTTCAGCAAGGAACCTGCTCTCTGCCCCAGAGAAGGACATGCCCTTGAATGCACCAAAGGCCACCTTTATTGCTGGGTGAGTGTAGTCACTGCACTGCCTTGGTTTCCCCAGATGTAGAAGGAGGCTGGTGAACCGATACACACTAGGTTCCCTGTAGGAGCAGAGTGCTATGGGGTCATGGGCGTTGAGGCCAAATGGAGACCCCGGCGACAGAGGTGACAACGTCTGACCTGGAGACGTCAGGCTGCATTAGATAACTCTTCCCTCGTGTGGTGCCTGTCTACGGAAGTTGGCCTCACCTTGACGTGGGCCAGGGCCACACTGTGGCCCGGATTTCTGCACTGTGCCCACACCGATCAGTGCTAAGCATTCCCAGGAAGGCCTCGTTATTCCTGATGCCCACCCCTGGGGCTTCTACCCGACCCTCACCCTCTTCATCTACATGTATCTAAGGCTCCTTCCCCTGGAGAAGGTGGTAGAAACAGTGACCGCAGGCCTTGGGGACCTTCCTGGTCTCCCTAGGGGGAAACACCTTTTGCTCCCAACTTGACCCCTCTTTTTTAAGATGCTGGGCTGGAAGCCTGTTGCTTTCAGAGTAGAGTGGCGGGGAAGATGCTCGTGGAATGAATGGTCTCTCTCCAGAAGTCTGACCGTGGCAGCACGGGATGCCCATCCCTAGGGGTGTAGATTGCAGAGCCCCGTCCGCTGTTGGGGATGGAGGGTGGTAGATGTTTGACCTCTGTACTCATGTGACCCCCAAGACCCAAAGCCAGGACCTTCAGGAGAAGCCAGCTTATACCACATGGGTGGTAATACCTAGGCGTGGCCATGTTTGCCACCCTAAGGTGGTAGGGGATCAGCTTTGCTGCCTGTCCAGTCAGTGCCCTACAATGGTACCAGCAGCAGACAGGACACAATTAGGCCTTTGGTTCTGGATGCTTCAGTCCAGGTGCTGGGCTGTGCATCTCATGTCCTGGGGGTCTAACACTGTCTTCCTAAGGGGCCCTGTGTCTGGTGGGTATTGCTGGTTTGGCTGCTACTGAGAGAGGGGAGGGTCCCAGCATGGAGAGGCAGAGCCTCAGGCAGTGTGAGACCTATCTGTCACCCCCCAGGTCTGAGCCCTGAGCCCTGAGCCCTAGGTGCTCATGGGTTAGATGGTTTAGAGGAGGATGGTTTGAACTTGCCCATCCTCCCTTCACCTCCGTGATGGGAGCAGTGGGTGCTGGAGGTGGCAGGAGGCACCTTCAGTTAGGACCCAGCAACCTTGCAGGGTGCCCTCCTTTATGGTGGGAGGAGGAGAGGGGAAGGGATGGGGTGGCCCCTGAGGTGAGAGGCCCAGTTCCGAGGAAGCCTAGCGCAGAGGAGGCTGGAGGCACCTGGGGCCCTGCGTGCGGTCTTGTCCCCTCAGTCCCTTGCAGCCCACCGAAGGCTCCTTCCTCATGTCCCTAGAGGGCAGGCCAGGCGCGTCCAGTGTCCTCTTCCCTTTCCCTTTCCTTGGTGGCGACCAGGTGGGAGGTGACCCCAAGCAAAGACTTGCTTTGGGGATGGGCAGCATTTGAGGAAACCCTCAGCCACCTTCTCCAGCTTTTATGGGGGGTAGGGGACCAGTGGGCCCCCAGCTCGGGAGGAGGGCGGGAGAGAGGAGGGCGTGTGCCTTAGAGAACCGTTTCCCATCCCCAGGCCCGGAGGCCCCCGGGGGGCACCAGAGGAGCCGGGGCCCTGTCTGCGGGGCACCCGGTGGGCGGGCGAAGGCAACTCTTGCCGTGCAGCAGGCGACTCGGCCTGGAGCTGGCCGGCGGGAGGAGGACCCACCCTCGGGGGCCACCAGGAGCTACTTCTTTTTGGGGAAGAAACTGAATCTCTTCTCCTTGTCCTTCTTGCCGAGGCTGGTGTCCGGGCCAGAGAGGGAGGTCAGGGGCAGGCTCTGCGCCTTGACGCGGATGCTTTGGGACTCGTTGATGGCGGTGCTCACGCCCTGCAGCCAGGACAGCATCTCCTCCTGCGGGGCGGGAGGTCAGCGCCAGTCTGGGAGGCGCCACAGCACCCACACTCCCGCCCCACCAACGAAGGGTGCCCCAGGACTGCTCATTTGGAGGAAGCCTTAAGAACAAGTGGCTCGGGTCTCCTCCTGACACTTTGCTAGCCACGTCTGGGCTAGGCTGCATCCCCACCCCACCCGCTTACCTCATCCTTGCCATGGAAGAGCCACTCGCTGCCATTACTCAGCCTAGAAGGACAAAAGGTTTCTCGTCATGTGGCTACCTCGGGGGGCCTGGGCAGAGGACTGGCTCTGATCCCACAGTCCCCTGAGCCTAATATCCAGAACCCTCCCGGGAGCCCACAGCACCTTATGAGAGGCAAGAGTCTGGACCAGCAGCCTCTTTGATATGAAAAATCCCTGAGGAGCAGCAGATCCCATGCAATAGACCTCGCCCTGGCCTTGAACTAAGGCCAAACTGGGCCATCAACCTGAGGGTTCAGGCCCAGGGAAGAGCAGTGGACAGGAAGACTCACCTCAGCTTAAAGACATGCTTCTTCTTCTTGTAGTTGGCAGCAATCTCACAGATGGCATGTCTCAGGGCCAGGGGCTCCTCCCCATGGTAGGGCATCCCCAGAGCCAGGTTCTTGGCATCCTTGTAGAAGGTCAGCTCGCTGTTCCTGAGCACACAGTACAGATTGTTCCAGGACCTGCAAAGATGCAGACAGGCAGGTCACCCATAGTCCTGATGTAGCATCTCTATAATCAGTTCCTATAGCTTTACCTTTTTTTTTTTTTTGAGACAGTCTCACTCTCTGTTGCCCAGGCTAGAGTGAGTGCTGTGGCATCAGCCTAGCTCACAGCAACCTCACACTCCTGGGCTCAAGCAATCCTCCTGCCTCAGCCTCCCGAGTAGCTGGGACTACAGGAATGCACCACCATGCCCGGCTAATTTTTTCTGTATATTTTTAGTTGGCCAATTAATTTCTATTTTTAGTAGAGATGGGGTCTCACCCTTGCTTAGGCTGGTCTCGAACTCCTGAGCTCAAGTGATCCACCCACCTCAACCTCTCAGAGAGCTAGGATTATAGACGTGAGTCACCTCGCCCAGCCAGCTTTACCATTTTTTAAATAATGATACCACTTTTGCCCTGGTAAATAGTAGCACATTTTGTTGTTTTTTAAAAAATAAAAATCATCTACATGTAATTTCATTACTTAATTTTTAATATTTTATGTATTCCTTCTAGTCTTCTATTCATGTAGTCACATTTTTTCTAGTCACATAGCTAAAATTAGATTATATTGTCTTTTCAATTTTATATCCTGCTTCTAAGCTTAATACTATATCATGTAAATCTCTATATCCCAAAATATTTGAAATAATTTTAAATAGCTATATGATATCCCATCATATATATACAATTCACTTTATTGGTGGACCTTACAATACTAAAACATTTACCCACAATTTAAATAACAATGTGATGAACATTCTTATGTGTCAATCTTTGCTTGCTTTGAGGTACATTTCTAGAAGTAGAATTATTGAGTCTTAAGACCAGCAATATAAACTTAACTTTTCCAAGTATTTCAACATCCATTATCATATTTGATTCCCACTACAGACCTGTGAATTAAGCAGGGTTTTGCTTTGATGATTGTTATTTTTTGTTTTGCTGAGATATGCCTAGTATACTGCGCTAGCACTTTTTAATTATTTTTTTTTAAGAGACAGGGTCTCTTGCTCTGCTGCCTGGGCCAGAGAGCAGTGGCATGATCATAGTTCACTGCAACCTGGTACTCCTGGGCTCAGGTGATCCTCCTGCCTCTGCTTCCCAAAGTGCTGGGATTATAGGAGTGAGTCACCACACTTTTTAAAAAGGAACAGATTCACAGATTTGTGCAAATCAAGGCTCATCTCAATTGCCACAAGCTGCTAAGCTCGCTCTGTCACTGACAAATGGGAAGCACTGTTGTTGCATTGGGACAGTGACAAACTCTGAGAAACATTAAGCTTTTCCTCCTCCCTCCTAGTTCTCTTTCTCCTCCCTCCCTTTTGAGGGCAGGAAGGTGAACTGGTAGGGCACATAGGGAGGAAGTCCTGGAAGGCCAAAGAGGGAACTGGACCTATCCAAAGCTGGCTTCAGAGCTGTGTTACAAAGCCCAGGTTTCTGACTCCCAGCTCAGGCATCTTTCCTCAGGCATCAGGCCAGTTGCTACAGAGCTGGGTCTTTGGAGTAAGATCCTGCCTTGAACAAATGACTTAACTTCTCTGAGACTCTGTCCCCATCTGGAAAATGGAAACCTTAATAACATAGGGTTGTTATCAAGATTTTATCAGTCCTAACATAATGCCTGGCACATAGTAGGTGCTCAATAAATACTAGTTTCCCCCTTCCTAGTGGACTCTCCATGTGAGCAATAAACTGCTTCAGGGCAGTTGGGCCCACAAATTGTTCATTTCTGGAATTTGGAGTAGCTTTGGTAAGTCCCCCCAACATGCTGTGTGCTCCCAGGTGTCCCTGGGAATACAGCTGGCTTCAACCTCTTGGTGCTGCCCCGTTTCTCTGGGACATGACTGCTGCTAGAAGGGACCCCAGGGACCCCAGGCAGAGTCAGACCAAACCCAAGAATGTGACCGTCTCAGGGTCAGGAAAGGACACAGCCTTTGAATCAGGTCCTCAGCGTCACAGTCACTGAATGACAGCACAGGAAGGGACCTCCTGGAGGCACCTAGGTCATGCCTCCTCCCCCATCACCTCCCATTTTACAGTTGAGGAAACTGAGGCCCAGACTGGTTAAAGAGTAGGGCTTGGTCAAGGACACGTTCACACTAAGATCTACCTACCTGTTACCCAGCCCTGGTACAACAGGACAATAACAGCTAGTGTTCACCGAGTGCCTACTCTGCGCCAGTCCCAGTCTCTGCACTGAAAAGGCCTCTTATCATCATCATCATCCCCGTTTTCCAAATGGGGAGCCAACTTAGGTCGAGGAACTTGTGTGAAATTAGCATTTGAACTCAGGACCAGCCAGAGCTGAAAATGGGCTTCCCCATCACACCAAGTAACCCAGGCTGGCCCAGCGGGGTGCCCAGGGCCTCCCCCAGGCCAGAGGCGAGGGCATCCTGTCCCTCAACACATGCTCACGTCGTCGCCAAGGCTCTGTGGGTGGAGAGGTCCCGGGAGCTGCCCCGGCCACCCCCACCCGGCGGCTCTCCCCACGCACCTGTTGGACGCCTTCTTGTTGGGACCCTCCAGGTCGTGCTTGCGGCCCAGGTAGCCCTCCATCTGCACGCTGTGCCCGTGGTCCCGCTGCGCCGGCAGCGTCGTGGGCTCGTCGCCCTCGCTCAGCGGCATGTCCAGGACCTTAAAGAGGGGCTCCGTGGCGAGCCTCTCGTCCCCACTGGATTTCTCCTCCTGCCCGTCCTGGTGCTGCCCTGGTGGGGGTGGCGGCTGCAGGTCCCGAGGCCACGACCCCTCTTCTTCCCCCTGCTCAGGGGCACAGGGGAGGAGCACACGGTTCTGGGCGCTCAGGCCTCGGGAAGGCTGTTCTCAGCAAGTCTGGGGGGGCAGCAGCCCCCGACCCGCCCGGGGCCTCTGCACCTCCTGGCCACCCTGGCTCTCCTGCAACCCACTGTGGCCCAAGTGTCCTCCCCCCCGCCCCCCCGAGAGAAGCGGGTGGCCCCTCGCTCCCCTCTAATGTAGCGGCACTGGGGCTCTCGGAGTGACCCGAAGGGCCCGAGGGATCGTCTCATTGCGGGGTGGGGTGGCGTTTCCAAGGCAGACCCTCCAACTGCGTGATACGTGCAGCTCTGGCAGGATGGCACACGAAAGCGGCTCTGCTGCTTAAGACTAGTTTGAAACCGCTCATGCTGGGATACGAATAGGAACTCCTCCAGGGCCTTCAACTTGTACCTAAAGCCCTAAAACTAAGCCCGCTAGGCCCTAAGTCTCCCCACCCCCCACCTTCCGAAGGGAGAACATAGACCTGTGGCTATTATCGGGTCTGACAAGTCCTCCTCCTGTCATTAGTTGGGAATTTATTGCCTAGGACAGCAGTTTCTAACCCTGGCTGCCTTCTGCAACCGCCTCAGGAGCCACCTGAGGAAAATATTCTCGGGCCCCACCTGGAGACCCTGAGTTAACTGCGTGAAGGGGCTTGGAGCTCATTGGTATTTGGCGATAAACATTCCCGCACTCTAAGTCAGCTAAGGACGCGTTGCCTGGGGGAACGCTGTGGCCATACCCCTGCCCCTCCCTGGGGAGGCAGGGTGACCCCGGCCCTCCTGTATCACCTTACGTGAGGAGCCTCCAGAGGAGCCACGCGCAGGACACACACGTGCCCATGAGAAGGGGCGCAGAGTTCCCGCCCCCCGGCTGGGCGTCTCCCCGCGTGAGTTGGGAGGCCTTGCTGGTCTGCCCTTGCCTGCCTGGCGGGAGAAAGAGAGGGCTGGGCGGGGTGGCGCGGCAGGGGGCAGCCAGCCTCCCCCCAGCAAGCAGGGCAAGAAAGAGGGGGTCTCCTCTGTGCCAAATGAGCGCCAACAAAGGCAGCCTCGCTTGAGCCATCTGGCCAGAACACTGTCCCAGGCCCGACTGCTGGAAACCTTTGTGCATGAGGTGGGACGGCGCCCCGGGCAGGCGGTAGAGCCACCCCAGGCCCCTACTCTGTCCTCCCGGCCCCTACTCTGTCCTCCCGGCCCCAACTGAAGCAGCAGAGGCCAGAAGAGAGCTGCGGAGGGGAGGGAAAAGCCAGGGAAGGGCAGACCATGTTCTCCTCCCTGCTGTGGGTCCTTTGGCCAGTGGGTCAAACCCAAAATAGAGGATGGAGGATGGGAGGACGTGGGCGCCATACTGGGTATCAGATTGAAGCTTTAACTGAAACGAGTGGGTAGACTTTTTAACAGCTGAAAGTGACCAGGGCCTGCCTGAGGTAGCATTAAGGAATGGGAAGGGGAGGCTCCATGGAGATGTTGGAAGGCAGTGGCTGGAAGAAAGATAAAGCTGGTCATGTTTGTATTCCGTCAAACTAGTACTGTTCAATCAACAGGGTATAAGTTAGGATTCTAGTAAGATTTCATTTAAAAGAAGGATTATGTGGCTGGAGACATTTGGAAACCACTGACCAAGTCTAACACTTTCAATCTATAATGGGAAAAGTAATGTTCAGAGAGGTTAAGCGACTTGCCCAAGGTCGCGCAGCTAATAGGTATAGGAGGCAATTAGGAGCTTGTGCTCCAGAACCAGATAGGCCTGAGTTTTTAATCTCATCTTTAGGGCACTCGTCCTTTCCCACCTTAGAGCCCCTTGAGGGTTGTGGCCAGGCCACATTCCTCTGCACCTTGCAGTGTTTGTATCTTGGAGTGCCTGCAATGAGTGGACACTCCACAAGGATCTGGAAGCCCTAAGCCCTGCCTAGATTGTCCTCCAGCAGGGAGGCAGGGCAGGAGTGGCAAGGATGAGACAAGGAGCCTGGGTTTGGGGTCCTGTGGACCCAGTCAGGCTGACCCTCTGACTTGGGTAAATGGCTCGGGAGACGGGTCCTCAGTGCAGATAGCCGAGCCTCCTATTCTCACTCACCCCTCCAGCCCCAAGCCCAGCTGGGCCTGTTCTTCCTCCAGGAGCAGGGATGCCAGAGGACAGGTGTGGGCTGCACTGCTGCTCCTGGCGACAGGCCAGAGTCCACCCTGGCCCTTCCCCGGGGTCTCAGGGAAGCTGCCGTGGCAGGCACAGGCAGGGAGCCCGCCGGACCTTTGCAGCCACGTGTGCCCAGCCTCGCCCTCCCGGAACTAGTCCTGCTAGCGAACCCTGTGTTCGATTTCTTCCTACACTTTTACTGCCATTCATTTTTCCTGCCTTTAGGGAACTGTCCTCTGAAAATACAGATGGATTTTGCCAGGGCCGAGTCCCAGCTCAATCCCGCCTTCCTTCTGTTTCCTCTTAATGGACGTGCTGGCTCACATTCCTTGGCATGGACACTCAGAGGCATGGCCTGGTCACGGCTTGGCTTTGGAAGCTAAGGTTTTCCAATGTGTGCAAAGATTTCTTCTGTGTTCCTGTTCATGTAGAGAAAATTTAAAGTGCACCCTGTGTCCCCCATCCTGGAGGCCAAGGCCTGAGGAAGAGGAGCCAAGAATGAGGGTGGGAGATGAAGGTATTTGGCTTTGGTAGGGCCTCCCTCCTCCCTGGCTGGGGGAGGGGACACAGATGAGCAAGAGGGGCATGGAATGAAAGTGGGGTGCAGCAGAGAGGGAGAGGGAAGGGGCTTTGAGGACCCACCCTTTCTTCTTAGCTTCCAAGGAGGCTGGCCAACTCCCTGGAGAGGACGAGGTGGAACCAACAGGGCCTGGGGGCGGGGAGAAGGGGAGGACAAGGGACTTCTGGAAGGCTGTGTGAGCAGAGCCAGCCCCTTCCCCCAGGCCCCTCCCTGCTCTGCCACCAGGGACCACCGGCAGATGCCCTGCTAAGAAGCCTACGCCTTCCCCACTGTGCTCTTTGGAACTGTGCACACAGACCTCTCCGGGGCTCAGAGCCTAGGTGTTGGGCAGACACGTGTGGAGTGAAAGTCCTGGCCTCCATCTGGGGGAAGGGAGAGAATCTTTAGCAAGTCACTCAACCTTCCTGACGCTTGATTAGAGCGCTTCATCCTAGTACCTACTTCTCAGGTGGTTTGGAGCATTCTGAAGGGAGGTAGCGCCTGAAAACACCAGCTCTATCATGATCCTTCACCCCTCCTACCCGCCACCTCCCTCCTCGGGGCTCTGCTGAGCAATGATTGTGGCCAATGTCCTATGCAGCTAGTGTGACAATCTCAAATGCCCTTTTACCCCTGGAGTAGAGGGTGCTCAGGATGGAGAAATGGGGAAGGGGGAATCCTAGCCATTGGCAGGTAAGGACTCACCTCTCCTTCCTCAGCCATTTTCAGCTGGAACATTCCAAGGCTCAGGAAGGAAGGGGTGACCTTGTGAACAGTTAAGCCCTTCGGGGCAAAAGGAGCCTGAGGCCCTACCACAAAGCTTGGAGGGCCCCAGGTGGAGAAAGCAAAAGCCCCCAGATAGGGCCAAGGACAACAGTGTGCTACTTAGTGGAAGGTTCTGGTCATTCACAATTAGATTTTTGCAGAGAGCTCACAACTTTGTAAAGCAAAGACTTTGAGAAGACTATCTCTAGGTATATATTCAGGTGGTCAAATCCTTTTCTGAAGAAAAACCATTAAAAAAAAATTACTCTTGGGGTTCTGACCTGCAGAGGGGAAGCACATGAGACAGGGGAGAGGACAGAGGGGAGCCCAGGCAGCCTCCCTGCTCCCGGGGAACCCTGACATAGGCTTCTGAATGTGTAGAGATCTTCCTTTTGCAATTCATAAGAGATAAGGGAGGATGGTGGTAGGCCAACAAGGAGGCCTTGTTAGAGAAGCAGGACCCCGGGGGAGGCTGGGAATGGGACTGACTAAGGGTCTGTGAAGCTGATGTGAGAAAACAGAGTTCTGGAGCTGGAAAGAGTCCTGGGGCCACTGGATCCAGCCCTTCCTATTGCAAGTGGGAAAACTGGGTTCCAGGAAGCTCAGTGGCTGGCTGGGATCACACAGCAGGTTAGCGGTAGAGTGGGAGTGAGAATCCATGGCTTCTGCTCCCCTGTCCACACAATGCCTCTCAACCCTAAAAAGGACACATGCTGGGGCAGGTAGCTGGCTGCTGCCAGGCAAGCAGGACGCTATGAGGCTAGGCAGACACCTGCACTGGGCAGAGACTGACGCCTGTCTAGGCCAGATCTGCCAAGGACTTCCCTGTTGGTGACAAGGGACCCCAGGTCAGGCTGGCAGCATGGTTTGGGCTTGAGGGCCCACCTTACCCAGCCCCCAGGCCAAGAAAGTGGGAACAAGAGGGAAGAAGTGACATGCACCTGCTGCCCCTGGAAGCAGGAGGTGGCCTGAGGTGGCGACTGCCCCGCCCACTTGGCCAGGGGATCAGCGGACAGGGGGTGCCAGGAGGAGTGACGCTGGCTACTCATGTGGTGTGGTCGTAGGGACGGGGAGGCTCTGTCCAAAGGCACCGGAGAGGAGCCCGCTGCTGTGGCCTTGGGGTCATTAGCAAGATGTGCAGATTCCAGCCACACTGCTGAGGGCCGCCCGGCACAGACAACACCCTCAGGAGCTGGGGGACACTCTGAAGGAAGAAATTCCAGGAGTCAGGCTAGGGGCAGCAGGGGACTGTGGGCCCTAAGGGGTTGTGCCAGCCTTAGGGAGAACGGCCAGGGCGGGGCTGGAATAAGAGGGGCCAGGCTCTCTGGTTTGGGGGCCGGGCGGGGGAGGCACCTGAGGGGAGGCGTGTGCACTGGCTGAGGGACACCAGAGAGGAGAGGGCACAGACAGGAGAGCCTTTTAGGACCTCCCACAATTGCAGTCCACCAACAGGCAGAGGCCCAGGCTCCTGATGGGTAGGAGATGGCCACCTCCGACCCTCTGCAGAGTCTTCCAAAGTCAAGCAGGTGTAGCATAAGCTTGACTTTTGGGGGTCCTGCCTTGCTAGGAAACTGGCTTGGGTGGGGAGGCAGGCAGAGGGCCGGGGTCTACTCCACAGAGGTGGGCAGGGTGGGTAAACCTCTCCCCTGGGGGAAAGCAGTTGGAGGTGTCTTTCCAGGCTCAGCCAGCAGGTGGCGCAGGGGCCGCACAAACAACTAACTCCAGGCTCCCAGGGGAAAAAGACCCTGAAGATGCTCAGTGAACTCAGATACATTCACACGGGTGTCAGGGGCTTCTCTCTGAAGGTAATTCTGGTGAGAACCAGGACCTGAGGATGCAACCCATAAGCAGAACGTTTTTGACTTTAGCAATGGGATGAGTGACGTGATGATTGAGCCGAGACTGTGTTGTACAGGGACCTCAAGGGGGGGCCTCAAGGAAGGCTGGTTTGGGAGGGGGTTGATAATGGATGTTAGAATTCCTATGGAGGATGTTTCTTTTAAGAGATGAAGGACTGAAGTGCGAGATGGAGGGACTTAAGGGATTTAAGTGACCACCTACTAGGTGCCAGATGCTCTGCCTACATCCTCCCTTCCAATCCTCCCAGCCTCTCTGCAAGGCAGGTCCGTGACTACCCCTAAGTTACAGGTGGGGAAACTGAGGCTCCGGGAGAATCAGTAACCTGCCCACAGTCATACACCAGATGGAAAGCTGAGGATGCAGTTTGCCTGGCCCAAACTCTGTGCCCCTCCTACTGTATCCTGTCACAAGAGCAGGGGCCAGTGCCATTCCTCCAGATGAGGAACCTATCTGATGGGTTCACAGTCTAAATGAGATGAGCCCAGCGTATATAAGACACATGGCTGATGGACGAAGGCAGCACAATCACGTTAGAGCTGGAAGAGAGCTTGGGACCAGACAAGACCCATTGCTAGATGCCTTAGGCAGCCAAATGGTGCTGGGTGGGAGCAGCTAGCCACTCCAGCAGCGAAGAACTTTGATCCTCTCCCAATGTCTGATGTCTCAGTGCTTGTCCTCCTGGTGAAAGAGCTGTCACTAGTTGGGCTGAGAAGGCTGTTCAGAAGACAATTGTTTACAAGAGAAGAGAAAGGAATGTTCTGTTGAGTTGAGAGCAGCCAAAGAGGTGAAGGGATAGCCACTGAGGGTGAGCAGAGACGAATGCCTCAACCAAGAAGGCAGCAGCTGTCTCTGAACAGGGGGAAGAGCCAGGGAGAGCTGAGGCTGGGGTGGATGGTGAGCGGGTCCTGGACTGCAGACAGGAGAGGGGCTCCCATTAGAAGTGGGGTAGGAATCAGAGTGGGTCAGCACTGCACCCCTAAGGGCCAGCTGTCTATCTGAGATGGCAACCAGGGCTGCCTGGGCAAAATGAGAAAGCCACCAGGTAAAGGGAGTGAGGGACGAGGGGAATGGCAGTGTGCACAGTCCCCTTTGAGACCCGGTCCATTGCCACCAGTAGGGGAGAGAATGAGGCTTCCTCAGGAGCTGTCTTCCCCATGCCCACCACCTGTGGGGGTCTCTTCAGGTCCCTGCCCTGGAGGGGCTGATGGCGGCTCAATCCCTTGATGACCCTGAGCCAGCCACTCAGCACTAGCAAGACTAGAGAGGGTTAGAAGACACCAACTCCCCCACCCAGATCTGCCACCCAATGGTCACAAAACCCATTTCTGAGATGCCTCCAATGCTGAGTCTCATCCTGAGGCCATCAGTGTCTGGGATGTTCTGCGACACAGCTGGAGAGAAAGAACTGAAGAGGAATCTTCAGAACAGAGAGGCCAGGAAGATGGAATCTGACCACAGTGGAGAGCAGGGCACACCCAGCAGCGGGCGGATGTCCAGAAAGAGCCTAGAGCAGGTTTCTCTGGGGAGCCAGTGCACGGTGCCAGGCTGCAGGCAGACACACCCCTGCCACGCTGACTCAGGCATCCTGGGGAGGCAGGGCCACACCCAGGTTTGGGGGAAAACTGACGTTCTTTCCAGCTGGGTCTGCCCTTTACCAACAAACATGGGATTTGCATTAGCTGCAAAATGTCTGAAAGAGAGGCTCTTATAGGGAGAGAGGGAAGTCTGGGAATGCTTGTTCAGGCAAGAGAAACACAGCCACTGCCTCCACACCCACGTCGCCTCCAGCCAAGGACACCAGAGCCCAGCCACTGGCCGCTGGTCAAAGCTCTCGGCTGTCCGCTAGGGAGGCTGCTGCTGCTGGGGGAGGTGCCCGGTTGCCAATGGCGACAGCGGTGCAGCCAGCCAGGCACGGGCTGAGAGGCGGTCCTGGCTGCAAGCCCAGTGTCCATTCAGCCCCTGGGCACTGCCCCTCACTTTGCTGCCACTTCCCCAAAGCCACTCAACCGCTAAAACGACATACAGAAGGGAGAGGCGAGAGTCTAGGAGCCAGCACTCCCCCTGCTCAGTGCTAACGAGAAGCCCAGTGCCTTCCTCCGGGGAAGCTGGCCGTGCAGGCAGCCCTGGGACATGTGCGCTTTCCCCGACATCCTGGTGAGAGGGCTGGCAGCGAGGGGCACCCAGGCACTGCCTGTACTACAGACTGGACCTCGCCTTGGGGCTTGGAGGCAGGCAGGGCATGTTTGCCCCAAACAGTGAGCCCTGACAAAGGAGACTCGTTATTGTCACAGACCCTAGGAACGCCAGTCCCTTTCAGGGATGTCATGCATGTCATCACCGCAGCCCTGTTGGGTGAGTTCCTAGAGCGGGCCCTGCTTCTGTCCCCACAGCAGGAATCAGGCACAGTGCTAGGAGGACTCCCCAGGCCTGCGGAGACTCACATCGTCTTCAATACCATTTCCTCTCCATGAAATCTGAACTCTGCCTCCTTTCCTCCCAGGAGGGAAGAGCATCTCACCACAAATGTCATAGTAGGGCTTCTGGGGCACCCAGAGCCTGGGAGGTGAGGGACACCTCGCAGGACCCCAAGCCTTTCCCAGAGCCACACCCCAGGAGAAGGGGAGATGCATTTGTCTCCGGGCCCCCTCAGGACCCTGGGCGCCCTAACCTTGGCTACAGCAGAGGTTCAACAGTGACGAAGTGACAAAGGCAAACACCCGGCCCTTTACCTCTTCTTACTCATCCCTGCCTCACTCCAGCCAGCACCTGGCAAACCACCCAGGGGCCCCCGACCTAAGAGCCAGACAGGAGGAGAGTGGGGGAAACCACCTCTCCCAGCCCCTCCCTTTAGTTTGCTACACTGCTGACATATGGGAATGTTCCAGACTTTCTGTAATCCTGTAGAGAGCGCTTTATAAGAGCAAGACGACTTGGGGATTAGGTGGTTTATCTAAATCATGCATGAAGGTTCCAACAGAATTAAGGACTGGAACACTGACTGGGATGTCCTGACTTCCACTCTAGACGTTTTGTCCTTTGTGAGGGACACCTTGCTTTTTGTATGTGGCCTCACGTGCGCGTGTGCACTTACCTGTATGAAGGGACTGGTTTTTGCCAGAACATGCTCTAATGTGAAGAAGCGAGAGGTGAGGGAAGGCAAAGGAATCACATAATGAGGTGCTTGAGGAAAGGCTGGCGCGTGGAATGGTAGCCCCCGTCACCGTGTGCACGGGAAGGGGCCTGTGGGGTGTGTGGCTGTCCAGACTGGGGCAAGGGCACCTGGTCCACTGCCATCTGTGTCCCCAGCAGGAAGCCGACATGCACGAGTGAGGGGTTTGACACGAAGCGACACTGCGTGGATCTATTCTACGGGCACCGACACCAGACCACACACAAAGGACCAGCAGGAGAGCCACTGCCCCCAGGCCTATCCCAGAGAGAAGCCGCAGCAGTGTCCCTTCCTGGGAGAGGCCTGTGGTTGTGCAAAGGAGCAGTCCCAGGGCAGAGGGGACGGGCCAGCGCTGGCCTTGTGAGGAGCCCCCCAGAGCTGGGCCGGGCTCTCCCAGCCTGTGTGGGCTCCGTCCTCCTCTCTCACCCGCGTCAAAGGCTGACTGGGTACTAGGGCCCCCGCAGCTTCATGGGCCCTCATGAAAACTCCAAGGGCTCAGAAAGAGAAGCAGCAGAAGTCTGTTTCCATGAGGCTCTGGGCCTGGTGTTCACGTGATTCGCCATCTGGTTTCTCTCTGGTCCCAGGCACAGGCCCGTTTTCCCATCTGGTGGGGTGCGGGCTCTCTGGAAAGGTCTCCACTGGGCTCACTCCTCCTTCCCCCAGAGACATACTCAGGTCCAAGCAGGTTTTATTCCCCCCAACCCAGTGGCGCTCAGGAGTTGGCTGGAGGCCGCTCTGATGCACACGTGATACATTCGCGTGGACGTACACGACACAGACAGTGGTGAGTCGCTCAGGTGCTCACGAGGGAGCCCGCACACCGGGACGCCGTTGCATGCAGACACACGGGGACACACAGCAGAAGCAGGTGCGGGCGGGAGGCAGGGACAGCCCCAGCCGCGTCTGCAGGCCATGCCAGCCCCCAGAGTCCTCTCTCCTTCTGGCGGGGGCTGTCGCTGGGAAGAGGGGGCTGGGACGCAGTTCACCACAGACAGGGAAGGGAGAGCCCCGCGTGCCATGATGGGAGCTTCAGCGGGAGCCGGGAGGGACCCTTCAGCAGGAGCACAGCAGTGCCCTCTGCCGGCCGTGATGGGCTGGTGCAGCTCAGAGGCCTCTGGCCAGGCTGGAGGCAGCAGAGGGAGGTGTAGGGTGGGTGCGCGCACGTGCATGTGTCTGTGTGTGCGTGTGCGACTCGGTCTCACTCAGAGGGTACAGAGGGTGGGAAGGGCTGAAATCTGGGCCTACCAGGGATTCTGCATAGGGAGGGCTCACTCATTATACGTGCATTTTTCTGGGGTGCCGAAAATTTCCACCTAGAATCCTCATCTTCCCAACCCTCACACCTCCTGGGGAGTCCAGGCAGGCTCACCTGGGCACCTGGAGAGGTGGGGTGCATGGAGGCTCTACTGCTCCCTTGAGCTCCAGCACAGCATGCCACAGGGGTGCGAGCAGTGGTGAAGCCATGCAAGCCGCGAGCTGAACTGGTGCTTTCTCCCCCATTGGCTGCTCCCTAGAGCGTTCCCCTAAACCTCAGTCACAGCCTCCCAGGTTCCTGCACGGTCCTCAGGGGCCTGGCTCCAGGCACATGCCCTAGGCTTCTGGCGGCTGGTCTCTCTAGGCGCCCCCATCCCCTATCCCCAGCAGCCAGGCCCCTGCACACCCTCCTTTTCTGCAAGTTAGGGGCTGGCCCCTGTCGCCCAATGCCCTGGGCTTCTCCTCACTCCTGCGGGCTCGCTGGCCCACAGGCGTCAGGCCAGGGAGGTGGGAAAGGGCAAAGGGCTCTGCATAGGAACGAGGGACCTGCTGGAAGGGTGGTTGTCCCCACCTCCCTGCCGAAAGTGCTCGTGGGTAGGGGGCAGGATGGGACAGTCTAGTGGTATGTGTCTGTGTACGAGTGTGTGTGTGTGTGTGTGTGTGTGTGTGTGTGTAGGGGCATTGCACAGAGTTACAAGGCAAATGGGAAAAGGGACTGTGTTCAAAAATGAACCATCTCTGGATAAACTGTCTCCCCTGATGTGGATGGTCATGTATTTATACAATAAAATTTATTAGACTAGATAAAACCAAACTAGTAGAGTCATGTCAGTGGACTGGCATGTCAGTTTCTTCTGGGTTGAAGGGAGGAGGGGAATTATTCTGAGAATTAAGAAAACCTAAGTAAAAAAGTAGGCTGGTCTGCACGAGGCGTGTGGGGGGTGCCCAGCCGAGCCTAGTAGGGATGAGCCGACTCTGGCAGTAGTGACTCCCAGGAACTAGACAATTGGGACATGAAACTGACCGGGGACGTTCTCTCGGTGGCTGCACGGTGCACTCGGGGACCCTCCCCTGCTGTCTCGCCTTCCTCCTCTTGAGGCCTAAGGAAGACACAGCCTCTCCTTAAAAAACAAGCACCTCTGAGGCCAGTGCCACCCCCCAGGACTCGGCGTCCCCCGCACCCCAGGAGCCTGCCCCACGTGTCGCCCTGTCCAGGCGTCCCAGCGGCCTGCAAGGTGCTCGGCAAGGAGCCGCCCCAAAGCTTCATCAGAGAAGCCAAGGCAGCTGCTTGAGAAATGAGCCAGGTTCCCTGCAAGAGGCCTGCGGGGCATGGGCGGGTGGGTGGTTCCAAGGGGGGACCTCTACCATCCCTGCTCCCACCCCCCATCCTGTGCCAGCCCTTGTGGGGGAGCCTCCTCTGACTTCCAGCTCCCGACACTCTGGGCTTCTCTGACAAGCGGCCCAGGTGAGGGGGCGAGTGTGTCTCGTTCAATGTCAGGTTTCTGATGAAAAGCACCCCCCCCTCGGCAGAGCACACGGCCCCCACTCACCCAGTCTCCTCCACGGGTCGCTCTGGGGTCTGGCGTTCTTTAAGCTCAAGCTAGGGGAAGAAGAGGCCAGGGGTCAGGGCAGGTCAGTGTTCTCAGACCCTGTCTGGGTGCGTCCCTCACCCCAACACAGTCCACACTGGTCCCTCCAGGGCCAGCTCCTTCTGTCCTTGTGCTCCTCAGTCAGCACCTCCTGCCACTTGTCTTTGCTTCCCACCCTCCCCGCTGGCCAAGCCTGTTCCGACACACTAAGTACCTAATAGCTGGCCTAGAGCACCTGGCCCGAGACCCCAGGCACGCCATGGCCCCCCAGCCTCCCAGTGCGGGCCCTGCTACTGCTCACCGTGGTGGGCTTCTCCAGGGCGGCGAAGCGCTCCGCCCAGCTGGCCGTGGATTTCTCGAACGCCTCATGCCTCTTGATGAGCTTCTCCACACTGTCCACCGTGTGTCCAAAGTCCCGGCTGGCCAGGTAGGGCTCTTGGGCGATCAGCCACGCCTCGGCCACGGATGCATCCCTTGAGAACTGGCACACCTCCAGCACTGCCACAGGCGACAAGACGCGGACACCCTTAGCACAAGCCGTCCCCTCCCACCAGGGCCTGGGGGCGGCTCAGCAGACTTGGGAGTTGGCAGGCAGGCAGGCGGCCTACACAGGTGTCCCCAAACTGCATGGACACCCTGCTGCCAGCAGCCACCCTGTCCCCACTCTGGCCCCCAGCCCATCTCCATCCATAGTTGTCTTTTTAAAACATATTAATTACAAAAAACTCTACTTTAAAAATCAGAGAGAGCTTAGATGTCTCTCTTTGAGAAGCTGTCTTCAGCCCTGAATATTCTCTTCGCAGCCCTGGGCTGTCTCACATAATCATGGACAAGGGGCCATGGGGACCAGTCTGGGCCTCCTGGGCGCATAGCTCCTCGCGTGGTGGGCTCTCCCTACCTCTCCCCAGTGTCCGGCTGCAGGAGGACAGACCTCTTTCTGTGCCCAACACTCCTCAGAACAAACATCTGGAACACAGACCCTTGCTCTGACACCTCCCTAGGCTGCAGCTCTGCAGGGACGCCAGCCCAGGCACGAGGCTGTGGGCAGGTGGGCAGAGGGCGGGCTGGGAGTGAGGGCACGCTGAGTGGCTGGAGGGAGGCTTCCTGACACATGTCTGCTCCATCTTCTTCCGGGACCCCCAAGGCCCCTGCCCCAGAGCTTTGCCTACGCATGGTGCTGTGGTGGCCTCTGTAGGCAGTGGTGAAAATCCACTCCTCGTGACATCTCCCCCTTCCCTTCCTCCAGCAGGGCTCTGGCCCCTGCCCCCAGGGTCCCTGGCTGCCGGGCTGCACTCACACATGTGGAGCCGCTCTCTGCGGGCCTCCCACTTCTCGTTCATCTCCTTCCTCCTGGACATCACCTGCTGCAGCTTCTCCCTGATCTGTGGGGAGGAACAGGAGAAAGACTCAGGCTTTGCTCACCCCTCCCCACTGTCACAATGGATCCTGCAAAGAATGCCAGGTTTGGTCACACAGTTCTGGCTGCAAGTCTTGGCCCTGCTCCTTGCCAGCTGTGCAGCCTTGGGCAAGTTACTTAACCTCTCTGAGGCACATGTGCTGCCCTTATGAAATCGGGTTACCAACTCCAGCGCGTGTGCACTCGCGGGTGTGAGGGAGGCTGTGGGCCTCGCTCCTTTACTGAGCGGCCAGCTCCTTGTGGCAGGGAACGGGCTAGGTGTGGCTGTGATTCCCGAGCCTGCATGCAGCCCGATCTCCCAGAGCGAAAGAAAGACAAGCTCCTCAGAAAATCCACAGCCCACAGCTCCCTCCCAGCAGGCTGCCTGGCTGGCGAGGGTGGGGACAAGGGGGAGGAGGGGGTCGCCCTGGCCCTGCAGTCCCTCTCACCTCCTCTGAGGCCTGGTGCTGCCGCTGCAGCAGGGACTCGCCGAGCTCCAGGCAGGCGCTGAAGTTCTTGCTCCGGGTTTCAATCTCCGCGCTGATGCCCTGGTGATACTTCATGAGCAGTTCCACGGAGGAGACGTCCCTGGGGGCAGGAGGACAAGGGTGGGAGAGGCAGTCTGGTAAGAGGAAACTCTGGCCCACCTCCGAGTGCCAAGCAGAGGGGCCACCTCCCTGCCACCTGCGGGAGTCCAACCTCGCTCCCTCCTCTCTCTCTGGCCACCCAGGAAGTCCTCGGCCAGCCCAGCCCCAGAAGGGACAGGAACCTCAAAAGTAGCCCGGGAATATTATTCAGCAATAAAAATGAAGTGCTGATTCACATTACGAAAAGATTCATGATGGATGTTAGGATAAGTGAAAGAAGCCAGGCACAAAAGACCTATATTGTACGATCCCGCTTATATGAAATGTCCAGAACAGGCAAGTCCAGAGAGACAAAGAGCAGAGAAAAGATAAAGAGCAGGTTGCCGGGAGCTGGGGGGAGGTGGAAATGGGGGTGCCTGCTCATGGGGTCGGGGTTTCCTCTAAGGGTGATGGAAACCTTCTAAACTGAGACTGTGGTGATGGTTGTGTAACGGTGAGTATACTAAGAACCATTGACTGGTATGGTAAATCTCTATAAAGATGTTAAAGGTAAAAGTCCAACCATCGGGACAGGCACCCTGGGTGCAGGGGACAGAGATGGGCCCATAATAACTGCTAAATGGCCCCTGCCGGGGCGCCCACTGCCCATGTGTCTGCCCCCATCTCTCAGGGATAATCAGCTCCTTCCTGAGTTTGGGGGGATGGCCCCACCTCCCACGGCTGGGGGAAGAGTGAACAGTCTTGGACCTGCCCTGCATTGGCTACGTGAGTCCCTTATTTTCCCTGACAACGGTGGTCACGATCCCCGCTGGAAAACCTGAACAATGTCTTTCTCCCCACACTCAGGACTCCGCTCACTCTGATGTGGCCGGTCCTCCCACCGAGCCAGTCCACCTCTGCCTGGGTGGGTGGCAGGTGCCCGCAGCGATTCCCAGGCACCCAACAGGTCAGGACCGTCCCTCCGGGGAGGTGCCCCCGTGTCGCGCCCTGGCCCCCTGCCCCCCCACCCCCCGGCACTGAGTGGAGCTGCCTCGAGGACATCCCCTCACCTGGGCCTCTCCTGGGTCTCGATCTGCCGGATGATGCTCTCCATCCAGGAGAGGAGGTCGCGGGCCATGCTGAAGAAGCGGAATTTGTCCGCTGTGTCCACTAGCTGGGTGCGGCGCCCGGCGCAGGCGTCCAGCAGTTTCTGCCACGCGGCAGACACCTCCTGCTCCTTGTTCTGGATGGCTTCCGCCTTCTCCGCAGCATACGCCGTCTGCAGGCGGGTGGCCACGTCCTGGAACTGCTGCACCTGCGATCAGGAGAAGCCAGACCCTGTTCCCTGGGCGTCTCGAGCCTGGGCACAGAGCGCCTCTCTCTCCTCTGGCGCCCCAGGAGAAAGCTCCTTGCCTTGACACCTCTGCCCACCCAAGGGACCCTTTGAACTTTGTGAGGATTGGGGAGTGGGAGGGACTCTGCCCTTTTATCTCCTCAAAAGTGCAATAATAAGAGTGACTATGTACCAGGCACTGTTTCGAACACTTTCTATTAACTCCCTCCATCTTTACAACCCCATGAAAGGGGCACTGTCACTACCCCTGATTTTGAGATGAGGAAGCTAAGTAAATGGCCCCATCTCCCTCACACTAGTAAAGGGTACAGCTGGCATTGGCACTGTGTCCCGAGTCCCCATTCTGAGCCTCTCAGCATGCTACCTCTTCCAGGAAGGGACTGTACCAGATCCTGACTGGGGCGGGCCCAGGGACAATGACCCCTCACTCCTGTGGCCTCGGTGGGGCTACACCTGTCTCAGGGGCCCCGGCATCCTCAAGCCCAATAGTTGCATGCCAGGCCCCACCTCCGCCTGGAGGACTAATCCCTGAGAGGTCCCCTTTTGAGTCTAACCTACCTTGGTGCTCTGTCCCCGACCACTGTCCCCCACCCCGGCTGACCCAGGACTGCACAGCCAGCACCCCCCCTCCTACTATAGGAGCCTGGGGAGCCCCTGGTAGTTGGGGCCCCTTGATTTGTCCTTTCTGTCACACTGAGCTCCGGGGAACCCTGGGGATCTGTGGAGGGGCCTCTGGAGCACCCTAGTGATGGGGGAGGGCGTCTAAGCAGCAGATCTTGGGGGCCCTCCAGCTTCCATGTGGAAAGGCTGAACCACCTGGTGGCTAAGCACATGGGATGTCCAGCCAGGCTGCCGGGATCCGAGTACTGGTCACTGCTGTCTGCAGGTTCTGGAGCAACTTATCCACCCTCCACACTTTACTTTCCTCGTCTGTAAAACACAGACAAAGCCAGCACCTACCTCAGAGGATGGCTACGAGGCTCCAGTGACTACGTACATCACTTAGAACAGTGCCTGATGCTAAGAAAATGCTTTGTGTGTGTCTGCTAATGATGCCGTACAACTAGAGGACACGGCGTCGTAAGGTATTTCATGCTTTGGCTTTTTGCAAGGATGTGGTTTAAAGAACTACTTCTGAAGCCGGGAAGTCTCTGAAAGCCACTGCTCCCTGCCCTGAGCTGCTGGCTCCCTAAGGAGACGGAATCTCCTGGCACCCATTTAGAGCTGTCCCCTCTGGAGGCCAGGTGGGGCAGCCACGGAAGGCAGAGGCACCTGCATGCCCAGCAAGTGCAGCTCCCGCTCGAAGGCCGTGTGCACCCGGTGGAAGGACTCGGCCGTGCTGGCGTCCAGCCCCACGTCCTCGGGCAGCTCCCGGTGCTTCTCGTCGATGAGGCCCAGGATCTCCGTGCCCGTGTAGAAGTAGCGGTGCAGGTCGTAGGAGGCGGCCAGCAGCTGCATGCGCGTGTCGATGAGCTCCAGCAGGTCCGCCCACATCTCGTTCAGCCCGTCCTTCCACTCTGCGATGGTGGCCGCCTCGCTGTGGCCCGCGTCAATGAGCCGCTCGATGATGGCATTCATGTTGTCCACCCGCTCCTGCCCAATCGCCCCTGTCTCCCGGGCAAAGTCCCGGAACTTGTCCCGGAGCAGCTGGACATGGGGCAGACAGAAAGGCACTTATCAGGGCGCAGGGCAGGTGGGTGCCACCAGCTGAGCCCTAGACTTTCCCAGGTGGCACCCACAGCACCTGGGGACAAGCCCTCGCACCTTCCCCAGGCAGGCCTGAGCCCGCTGGTCACGAGGTGTGACCGTGTCCTGTGCGGCACTCTGCAACTGGCAGGGGTGTCGGGTGTGTCTGCAGTGACGGCTGGCCACACCTACTGCATTGTAGGAAGACAGAGCCAGCGGGAGCTATGACTACTCACAGTCACGTGGTCAAAGTCTTGCCCCATTTCTGGGGAAGAGGCCACCAGCTCCTTCTCCGAAATCCACTGCTCCAAGTCTTCCGTCTCCCTCTTCAGCTGGAACAGGTGGTACTCGTCCTCCAGCTTCCGCTTGCGCGTTTCCGCCGTGTCCTTCAGCCTTGCGTACTGCTTGTCCACTTGCCCCTGCAGCCTGATGATCTGCTCCCTGGAATTCAGCAAGGACGCCTCAGAGACGCCAGCCAAGCACCCAGAGCAGCAGCTCCTGGCGGGGTCAGGTTGGGAGTGGAGCCACCCCTGAGACCAGCATGCCTCAAAGGATGACAACCGGGGCGGGAATTCTGCCGTGGAGGGGTGTGTCGCTCGGCACCCCTCACTCTGGGGAGCTCGCAGAGACAAGTGCGAATGCTGGGCTGCCCCATCATTTCCCCAAGGAGGCTGACGGAGCGGCGCTGTCTGAGCTGGGCTCCGGCAGCAGGGCCCCTGCTTAGCTCCTTAGGAAGGGACAGGCTGTACCACGGGCTCAGACCCGGGGACTCCCTGGGGGACGTCTGGGGGCTGCTGGGGGTCCACCATGGCGGGTGCTGTACTGGCAGCTGAGCACAAGGCCACGACTGGGGCAGCCTGCGTAGCCCCGCGCCCTCCCATTTCTGCACAATGCACACTCCACAGTCCGGATGGGTAGAGGTGCTCTGCCTTCACTCCCACAGAATGATTCTGCTGAGACACTGTGAGGTCCTGAAGTACCTTCTGGACCATAAAGAGCAAAGCAAAAGTGGTCTTTAGTGTCTCTCAGCATATTCCAACTCTGTGGAAGACGGGAGCTCTCAGTCCACAAGAGGGTAGTTTTGCTACTCCCTTCTCGGAACTTTCTGCAAACCAGGGCCTAGCTGGCCTAGTTTGAAGTTACTCACACAAAGCCAAGGCATAAAACGAAATTGGGCCAATCGACAGTCCCAAAGCAGTTTTCTCAAAGCCTATGTTTTGGGAAAACTGCTCCCATTTTCCTCTCTTTGACCTGCAGGGACGCTGGCTGGTGAGCCTGGTGTGCCCACGCCCTGGCCAGGGGACCCCAGGAGGCGTACACACCCCTCGGGGTGGCCTGCGGACAGCAGGCCCTGGGCGCGGCCGGCCAGCTGCTTGATGTTCCTCCCGTACTCCTCCACCGCGCGCTGCTGCCGCAGGTGCCGCTTCAGCATCACGATGGCGCCCTCTTCATCCTAGGGGCAGCGGCCGCGTCAACGCCAGGCTCGGCTCGGCCACCACCCCCCCACCCTCCCGGCAAGTCACAGCCTGCCTCCTGGAGGTGGCCAGGCAGGAGGACAGCCAGGCTTGCAGGGCCCCACGGGACAGCCATGCATGTTCCCTCCCTGTGCTCCGATTCCCCAGTACAGAGCCCGTGGCAAGAAAGGCGGAGAACTCCTGGGTTAGAGCAAAGCTGAGCGGGCAGAGGGCACCCGGCTGCAGCCCGTGCACCTCGGGGGTGAGCTCGAGAGAGTCCACGGGCGCCTGAGCCTCTGCCCACGGCTGCTGCTCCAGCCCTTCCTCTCCGCCTCGGCCCCCTGGCTGGCACCCCCATGCCCCCACGCCAGCAGACCTCGGGGGTCTCGGTGGAGATGACATAGAGCTCCTGCTCCCCGATCCAGGCCTCGGCCTCGCCCGCGTCCAGGTAGTACTGCTGCGCCTCGTTGGCGTCCCGCAGGCGCTGCAGCCGCGACGCCGCTGCCTCCCGCAGCCTGTCCCACGAGCTCTGCAGGTGCCCCAGGCGCTCCTCCAGGTCCTCGCAGTCGATCTCCGCTGCTGCCACCAGCTGCTGCCCTCTCTGTAGCACGTCCTCCACCCGCGGTGCGTGGCCCTGGATCTCGTTCTGCAGGGTCTGCGCCAGAGGGAAGGGCTCAGGGCAGGGCCTCCCACTGTGGGGGGGCTGCTTCCCCTGGACCCCCTCACGCCTCTGGTGACCACTTGGCGGCAGGTGCCAAGCACTTCTTGTGCACCATTCTCTAAGCCCCAGGGGCCTCCTGAGATACGCGCTTGGAGGCGGCAGTGAGCAGCACAGCCAGGTTTGAGCGCAGCTCTGCCTGACTCCAAGGCTGTGCTTCTGAAGGCTCCCCGCTCTTTTTCTTTTTTTTTTTTTTTTTGAGACAGAGTCTCGCGTTGTTGCCCAGGCCAGAATGAGTGCCATGGTGTCAGCCTAGCTCACAGCAACCTCAAACTCCTGGGCTCAAGCAATCCTGCTGCCTCAGCCTCCCGAGTAGCTGGGACTACAGGCATGCGCCACCATGCCCGGCTAATTTTTTCTATATATATTAGTTGGCCAATTAATTTCTTTCTCTTTATAGTAGAGACGGGGTCTCGCTCTTGCTCAGGCTGGTCTCGAACTCCTGACCTCGAGCAATCCACCCACCTTGGCCTCCCAGAGTGCTAGGATTGCAGGCATGAGCCACCGTGCCCGGCCAACGCCCTGCTCTTTCTGTTCTCGGCAGAGCTCGATTTCTTAGGTGTGTGTGTGTTAGAGGAAAGGAAATGGCCGTTTTGATATTTTAGCAGCTTTCGTTCCATACAAAAGAAGAGTTGACTGCTGCCTCTTGTTCAAGGTCTCGGGCTTTGTTTTATTTTTCCCAATTTCTATTCTCAAGTATTTTGTGCGCTGTGTATTATTTCTTGTTTGAGCCTTCTTTGGTCACCAAAGTGGACTTTTTCTCCCACTCCGGTGACTGGGTCACCTTTTTCTTTAGTAGGCCCTGATACATGTGCTATTATTTACTTTTGGGGTCCTGGGCCAAGGCCAGCTGCTTCTTACACGTGGGCTCTTGGGCTCCTTCTACCATGTTTCCTACCTCTCTACAGGAAACTCCTGGCCTTCACCAGCACCTGGAAGGCAGGGGCCAGAGCAGTCCACATGGGCGGTGCAGTGAGTGCCAGCATTTAAACGACATGCAAACCAGCCACACCCACAAGCCACGTAGCCTGCTAAAACGCATTTTCACACTTTGTGCTCAGAATCTAGACTTTGACAATTTCCCATGGTCTCTGCAATTGCTTTCAAACAACCCCGGGTTTTAGCTCCATTTGCCTCTACTTTCCCGGAGATCTTATGACCTCTGCATGGTGCCCTCATTTTAGCAATTACTTTCTGGTTTCCTGTGCAGGGTGCTTGCCATTGATGTCTTCTTCCCTGTGTTCATTCATTCCACAAATATTTATGAAGTTCTTTCTATGTACCAGACTCTATCCCAGACACTAGGGAGAATATGAAACAGGATAAACAAAACTCCCACACTCACAAAGCTTACACTTGGTAGAGGAGACAGCAGGTAAGCATGTAAACAAATGGATACATAAAGACTAGGTCTTCCTCTCTGGGTTTCATGCGGAAAATACAGCAATGGAATAAAGAACGTCTGTGGAGCTGTGGTGGCCACTTTTGCTAAGAGAGTCAGGAAGGCCTTTCTGAGATGACTCTCGAGACATGAATGACAAGAGGTAGGCAACCCCACAAAGATTCATGAGTGAGTGTTCTGGGCAAGAGGACAGAGCAAGTGCAAAGGCCCTGGGGTAGAAACAAGCCTGGACTGTCTGAGGGCCAGAAGAGCTGGGATGCTGTGAAGGAGGATGAAAGTGACAAGACATGAGATTTAGAGGGAGGTAGGGGCCAGATCAGGCAAGGCACTGGTTCTTAACCCTGACTGCCCATTGACTAATCCAGGAAAACAGATATGGCTAGGGCCCCATCCTCAGAGGTCCTAATCAATTGCTCTGAGGTGGGACCTGGGAATTTGTCTGTTTAAAACTTCCCTAGGTGATTTTAGGGTGCAGCCAGGGGTGAGAACCACTCATGTAGCACCTTGCAGGATGTCTTCTAATTGCAGCGGGTAGCTAAGTCCCCGACCGGCAGTATCAGCGT
>VSMD01065138.1:0-42416 GCA_008750895.1 Mirza zaza
TTCTTTCTCTGATACAGCTTTGCCAGATGCTTTCTCAGTTCAAATGCCCTTTGACTTCCTGCTTCATTTCATTTTAAACCATTTTTCTACCTTCAGATTTCCCACATTATAATAACTATGCTGACTCCTTCCATAGCCATCTGAATGTCTTTTATCTGTTTCTACTAACCTCTTCCTCTCCTCCCTATAAGACATGACATTCTATCAAGTTCTTCCTTTAGTTCCTCCTGCTCTGTACTTGGCCTCACAGTGCTCTCCAGCTGCTGTGATTGCTGTGATTAATTATATGCTGATTATCCTGTGCGTCACCCTCACTGATTTCATCTCTCTTCTTGGTAGCCCCAAGAATACCTGAAATTTAACTGTGTTGAACAGCAAGCTCATTGTTAATTTTATTCATTTGATGAGTATTTGCTGAGAGTCTGCTGGGTATCCTGTGCTATTCTAAGGCCTGTGAGGAGTACTTAAGCATTAAGCCGAGGCATTTTTTTTTTCCTTGCAGCTCCCAGCCGTGCCAGGAAACAAGCTTTCATTATAAGAAACAACTAGAAAGTAATAATATAAATATGCAAATGATGTGGATTATGTATATGATATAGGTTGGAATAATTCATAATAAGGGGAAAAATTACAGTGGAGTGGGATTAGAATGGGAAAGAAGCATATTTCGAGGAGGCCTTGAAAGGAAATGTATTAATAGAATGTTAACTCTATGGAGGTAGAGGGAAGGGCATTTTGGATTTAGGAAGAAGAATGAGTGCAGAGCAGAGGCAGGGGTGGACATGTGGAGGAGAGCCCGCAACCCTGGTGCCACGCCTTACACGCTGGACTGACTCTGTGACATAACTCAGCCGCCTCTTCATGCCCAGGATAAATACAGAAAATGTGATTCTAAGACCCCTTTAAAATTCACAGATCTTTTAACTGCATGTTTAGGGGACAGTAAAGGAGCAATTTGGGGCTGGGCACGGTGGCTCACCCCTGTAATCCTAGCACTCTGGGAGGCCGAGGTGGGCGGATCATTTGAGCTCAGGAGTTCGAGACCAGCCTGAGCAAGAGCGAGACCCCATCTCTACTAAAAATAGAAGGAAATTAGCTGGACAATTAAAATATATATATGTGTGTGTGTGTGTGTGTGTGTGTGTATATATATTAGCTGGGCATGGTGGTGGCGCATGTCTATAATGTGTGTGTGTGTGTATGTGTGTATGTATGTATGTGTGTGTGTGTGTGTGTGTGTATATTATTAACCGGGCATGGTGGCGCATGCCTATAGTCCCAGCCACTCGGGAGGATGAGGGAGAAGGATCGCTTGAGCCCAGGAGTCTGAGGTTGCTGTGAGCTAGGCAGACGCCATGACACTCTAGCCCGGGCAACAGAGTGAGACTCTGTCTCAAAAAAAAAAAAAAAGGAGCAGTTTGGGGCCAGTTAATGGAGACCTCCAGACGGAGGAGTTCAGGTTTGATCTAACATGGTTCAGGGACCATTTGGGACTCTTGAGTTTGGGATAAGAAAAACGTATGAGGAAATTTCATCTAGCTGTGGAACATGGCAAGGCAGTGTAGTGTGGGGTGGAGAGGCCAGATGTGGAGCCCAGTGGGCTAGGGTTTGACTCCTGGCTTCACATGAACACTTATTAAATGTAGACAAGTTCTGTAACCTTGCTGAGCCTTCTTACCTGTCCCCAGGGAGTCTGCTTATATGCATTTCCTTGGGTGGTTGTGAGTAGTAAATGAACTGGTATTTGCAAAATGGTTAACACAGGCTTGACACAAAATAGGAGCTCAGAAAAGTATAGTTATTTATTACTGTTTTTGGTTGTTAATTCACTTTTAAAAAGTCTATTGGACTCCTGTAGGCCAGGCATTGTTCTAAGAGCTGGGGATACAACAGTAAATAAGAAAGCCCTTGTGGAGCTCTCATTCTGGTGGGTGAGACAGGGTGAACTAATAAGTACATAATATACTGTCAGGTCATGACAAATGATATCAGGGGATAGAGCTTTGACAACAATGAAAGCCTCCTACTATCTCCTTGCTTCTGGCCGTCTATTCCTCCTCTTTCCCCACCATAGGTCAATCAAATGGGCTGGATGTGGTGGCTCACGCCTGTAATCCCAGCACTTTGGGAGGCAGAATTGGGAGGATCACTTGAGGCCAGGAGTTCAAGACTAGCCTGGGAAACAAAGTGAGACCCTATCTCTACAAAAAAATTTTTTAAAAAATTAACTGGGCATGGTGGTTGCACACTTGTAGTCCTACCTACTAGGGAGGCTGAGTCAGGAAGATCCCTTGAGCCCAGGAGTTTGAGGTTCCAGTGACCTATGATCGTGCTACTGTACTCCAGACTGAGCGACAGAGCAGACACTGTCTCTCAAAAAAATTAAAAAATAAACATAAAAGAAGGGAGTGCCACGATCAGACTTGTTTTAGAAGCATTTCTCTGGCTGCCATGTGAAGTGTGGATGGTGGGGAAGGAGAAAGAATAGACAGCCGGAAGCAAGGAGATAGTGGGAGGCTTTCATTGTTGTCAAAGCTGGAGATTGTTGTAGTCTGGACTAATGTGGCAGCAGCCGTGTCAGTTCTAGGGCTTGGGAAGCAGACCCACGACGACGCTTGCGAAGCATAAAGGGGAAGGGGAAGTCTTCACACGGTAGTGCAGGCCGAGCACCTGTGAAAGGAGAGGGGAGGAGAAGGCGCCAGCAGAGGAGGAGGAGGAGCTGCCAGTGAGGCGGGAGGAACACGGGGGAATGCGGAGTCCCAGAAACCAGTTGAAGACAGTGTCTCAAGAAGAAGGGTGGCAGCAACTGTCAGATGCCAGCATGTGGATCAAGTAAGGTGAGGCCCGAGGACCGACCATGGGATTTAGCCACATAGAGGGTCCCGGCAACCTTGACTAGCACAGGTGCCGCGGAATGGAGAGTGTTCAAGAGAAATTGGAAGGAGAAGCAAAGGTGACAGGTGTTGACAGGGTTTTTGAGGAGTTTTTGGAAGGGATATAGAGAAATAGGATATGTAGAGATGGAGTTCATTTTCTTTTTTCTCTCTTTTTTTAATGTTTAATTTTTTTAATTATTATTTTTTTATTGGGCAGGCCCCCAAACCAGAATACGGTTCAGAGATAGTCCCTTGTTTTATTTTTTAAGATAGGAAATATTAATAACATGTTTATATGCCATTAGGAATGATCCATTAGAAAGAGAAAAATTTATAAAGGAGAAGGGGAAATTGTAGTTGCAAAGTTATTTAAAGGTGAATGGGATTATGTATGTGGTGGTGGTATAGTCATATGAACAATTTATTCCTGCGGTATATTACTAATGGAGGAAGGAAGGGATGTGGGTAGAGGTGCAGGAAAGGAACTGGATTTGGTGACAAAAATATGTGAACGTTCTGAATACTTCCTCCTTGTCAGTGAAATAAGAAACAAGGTGATCCTCAGAGAGCAAGGAGCAGCCAAGGGTATGGTGGTGGATATTTGAGAACAGAGCCTTAGCACTCTGGGAGGCCGAGGCGGGTGGATTGCTCGAGGTCAAAAGTTCGAAACCGGTCTCTACTATAAATAGAAAGACATTAATTGGCCAACTAATATATATAGAAAAAATTAGCCGGGCGTGGTGGTGCATGCCTGTAGTCCCAGCTACTCGGGAGGCTGAGGCAGAAGGATTGCTTGAGCCCAGGAGTTTGAGGTTGCTGTGAGCTAGGCTGACACCATGGCAGTCCAGCCTGGGCAACAGAGCGAGACTCTGTCTCAAAAAAAAAAAAAGAGAACAGAGGAACTGCGATAAACCCAGGCAGACTGCCTCCCGAGGCGGCACTCTGAATCATGCCCTACAGCTACCCCATGGGAAATGCTCAGTTTACCTCAGAGGGAGCTCCTCATCACTGATACTACCATATGTTTGCTTCATGTTACACAGTTATGTGTATTATCCCATATAATTCTCATAACAAGCAAATGACATGGAGGTACTACTACTATTCCCATTTTGCAGACAGGGAAACTGAGGCTTAGAGAGGTTAAGTATCTTGCTTAAGGTTAAACAGATAGTAAATGGCTGAGTCTCCATCTCAAGAACTGCAAAGCTTCTGGGAGAGCTGTGGCATTGTTTCCTACGGTAGATCTGGTATCTGACATCTCCCCCAGTGATCCGGTAGTCAGTTCCCCTCTTGCTGTGTTACTAAAAAAAAGCGTTTGCATCATTAGCAGTGCTTTTGGCTACAAGTAACAAAAAACTCAGTCACAATGGCTGTTTTGTGTTTCTTATAATAACATCTTATTATAATAACGTTTCTTATAATAACGTCTAGAAGTAAGTAGTTATCGATTCAGCTGCCCAGCACAGTTGTTAGGAACCCAGCCTTGCTCTGTCTTTCCACATCATCATTCTTGTGTGTTGCCCTTTGGTCTCAAACTTGTTAGTCTTATGGTTGCAAGGTGGCTGCTGCTCCTAACATCACCCTTCTTTCAAAGAAGGAGGATGGAGAAAAAGCTATGGATGAAAGACAAAGGAGTGTGTTTGTCCCTTTTTATCAGGAAAGCTATAGCTTTCTCAGAGCTCTACTCAGCAGACTTCTGTTTATATTAGTAAATCAGAAATGGGTTATTGCACCGCTTCTGGCTACAAAAGGACTGGTCAGTACCTACCTTCTTTGTCTCTGAGGTGAGGCAGGCTGTGGAAAAGGAGGTTGGGAATGCTCAGGGGACAGCCCGCCCACAGTGTCTGTTAGGGGCTTTCTTGCCAGAAGAGAGGCCTTGGTGAGTTGCCTTCTGGTGAGTGCCCTACTGGGTAGAGTTTTTACGTAGGTTTCCTTATGGGTCACTGCCCACCCATGGCTGCTTTGCGGATGGCTGTGAATCCGTGGCCCCAGCAGCTGTGGCGTGGGAGGGTTGGGCACAAGGGTCACCAAGCGTGGTAATTTTTCTGTAAGACCACTCTGCATGTCACATGGCTCAGATGTCTCTCCAGTTCATCATGGGCGGTTCCCGCAGTTGGTGAGCGTGAGGGGGGAAAGGGACACCAGAGGAGTCTTGCAGATGAGAAAAGCGTTTTTTGTTTTTAGAAACAGCACAGATCATAAAGAAAAAAATTAAGGAATTTCAACTGCACAAGCTGTGCATCACATTACAAGAGTGAAAAAAGTCAACTGAGAGAAGATATTTGCAAAGGATTAGTGTCCAGAATATACAGTTGACCCTTGAACAACGCAGGTTTGAACTGCATGGGTCCACTTACAGACCGTTTTTTCCAGCCAGCTGGGGATGGAAGATACAGTGTTATTCCCGAATGCAGCAGAGGGCTGACTTTTTGGATAGGCAAGTTCCACGGGCTGCCTGACTGCGGGACTTCAGCATGTGCAGATTTTGGTATATGCAGGGGGCTGCTAGAACCAGTCCTCCACGTATACCACTGTATATATAAATTTTAAAATGTCAAACTATTCAGAAGAAAAATGGCCATTCGTGGAGGAAGAAAGCAAAATAGCCAGTAAACTTGAAATTATGGATATCTTTAGGGAAATGCAGGTTAAAACACCACAAGAGGTCTCACACTCCTCAGACTGACAAATACATGTCAGAAAGTCTGACAAAAGGACCTAGAGCAGTAAGAGTGACAGCACTGTGGGTAGGGGTCCATTATTTTTGACAAGACGTTTATAAAAATCTGGTAATGATGCAATACCCCACGTATCCCCCGAGACATAGTTCCTGAGAGCCCTTGCGCCTGTCTTTGGGAGACAGTGTAAGAATGGTTATTACAGCATGGCTGCTAATAGCAAAAACACTGGAGAGATCTTCAATGTCCTTCAACACAAGAAAGGCTAAGGCAGGGTTATAATCATACAGAGGGGCACATCCTGCAGAGAACTGCACCGAACGAAACGGATGAATCTCACAAACAAAGGTGAACAGAAAGCTAATTGCAGAAGAATCTCTAGAGTATGATACCATTTACAGAAGCTTAAAAACATGCAAAACAGCAGTACTTTTTTTCTTTTTTTTTTTTTTGGTGGGGGTGGGAGCAGTACTTTTTTTAAGGGATACATATATGTGTAGTAAAAAAGAAAATGCATGAAAATGACAAACTTCTGGTCAGAATAGTGGTTACCTGAGAGGAAAATGTGCCGCTGTGGAGTGGTCGTTAGCTCTTGGAGGGCGAGGGATGGGGGTGCAGCGGGGCGTGTGCATGGGTCAGTAATTGGGTTTGTGATGCTTTATTTCTGGGGCGGGGTCATAGTTTGTTATATTTTTGTATTTGTATGTCTGAAATATATACATTGAATCGAATAAATGTTTAAAAGAGAGGATAGAAGAGGAAAAGAACCTCGAAGTACAAAGCTTAGAAAACAGGTCTCTGCCTGTCTCCATTGTATCTGTACTAGACCAGGCGCAGAGACTGCAGAGCTTCCGAATTGTTGGCTTTCTAGCTGACCATTGACATCTGTGTACCATGCCAGAGAACTCTTTAATCACTCCCTGTCCGCTTACCACCTCTCGCCTATTCCACGTGCCCAGAGGAATGTTTGGATTGGAATTATTCATCTTTCTAACATTTTGTTGCAATCCTACTGAGCTGAATTGGGTTATAAAAGATTATATATCATGAATAAATGGTGCTGTAGAGGCCCAAACCAGTTGCAGTTGGTCAAACTGTGCCTGTCAAGGAACAAGGGCCTCCATGCTCTCTCTTCTTGTCTCCTGATTGCTTAAAATCCTTGTTTCATCTGTGATCTTGACTGGCCTATCCCTTAATGCTCTTCTTGTTTGTGGTGGTGTTTATGTGATGGTTTCTCGTTCCTAGAGGGCAGGGGGCGGAGGTTGTGTTCTGGCAGCCCTCAGCTTGCAGGGAGAACGCTTTGAAGGCTCAGCCCACGCACAGACGATGCGCTGCTGAACTGGATGCTCAGCTTACTCGCTCACACCGTGCACGCCGGCCTTGGCCTCTGTTTGGCTCCACAGCCCTCTCCCTCTTTCTCATCTTCAGCTCTGGCACTGCTAGTAACCCCTCGACTCTAGTGAACCTTGACTTTAGTGGTCTAGAGGGCAGAACAAGGGGAGGGCCCAAGTCAGAGGAAATATATTGGTTACATAATTGCTGTCTGGAAGTATACTGGCAGGTCAGAATTTTTGGAATGAATTTTTATATAGTTTAGTATAGTTTCAGAAGCATAGGTAGCCTGGGCCAGGTTGGAAGTTTCCCCTAGTCTGTTAGGATTCACTACCCTTCCTGTTTGCACATAGTGTTTTCTTCCGGAAATGGGGCTATGACAGACTCCTTGTGGTCTGGGAGTGGGGGGTGGATATGGTGCTTTCATAGCTACTTTCATATGCTACTTTCATAGCAGGCTGTAAAAGGAGAGGAGCTCCCTGTATCTAGGCTGTTCTCTGGCTGCCAGGCAGGCACAGTAAGCTGATAGCTCCAGTGTTCCCTTTGTTCCAGGCTGTTTTGTCACGTCTGATCAACTTGGAGAAAACGGTGTAGTTGAACAAGGCATACGGTTGACTGTATAAAGTGATTAATATTGGTTGGGAAAGTAGCATCCTGTTATGACGTGTTTTTCTGTGGGAAACCATATTTAATTAATACCCTTTTGTTCTAAGAACAAAACCTGTTTGAGCTTAGGTTGGCTGGCACAGCACCATGCTCTTGTGGACATAATGTAAATAACATTTGGTGGTGATGTTACTAGCAAATAATTCTCAATCCCATGTTTCTTCATTTTCTCTTTATGATATGCTACCTCTCCTCTCAGTGGACTCTGCCTACTGCAATATTATTTCCATTACCAAGGTTAGGAGTGGCAAACAGGTTTCAACTCTTGGACCATTTCTGATCCATTAATAATGGCTGCTTTGAGTCTGGGTTGGTAAGGATTGGAGGTAAATCTAAACTTAGCAGGGAAGAAGGCTGATTGATTAGCAATGTTTGTAATGGGCATAGGGTTAGTGCTTGGGGTACTCCTGTCTAAAATACTCATAAAGGTCTGGGCATGGTGGCTTACACCTGTAATCCTAGCACTTTGGGAGTCCACGGCAGGAGGATCAGTTGAGGCCAGGAGTTTGAGACCAGCCTGGGCAATATTGTGAGACCCCTTCTCAATTAAAAAAAAACCTCATAAAAATGTTAAGAATCAAGAAAATTCTTAACACATCAGATTTTGAATGGTGGTTTTCTGTAGATGGTTAGATTACAGGAGTCTTTAATGTTCTTTTGATAATGTTCTATGCTTTCTATGTTTTTGACAGTGAATATGTATTATTTTACTACACAGGAAAAAACACTCAGTGTTATTTTGAAAAGAAATGTCTTACCTGAATGAACCAGTGATTTGAATGTGCTGTTAGTGTTTGGCTCTGTAGTTGCAGTATATCTAGCAGGGGACTAGATGTGCACACTGCCTTTTCCTTTCCTGAAATCTGAAAAATCTTTTAACCCTGGGCCCTTCTTGCTGTGTGGTAGAATGTGAGACTGGCTGGTTCATTTTTTATCTTCTAATCCGGCAGGTCGAGGTGGTGCATCTATCTATGGCAAACAGTTTGAAGATGAACTTCATCCAGACTTAAAATTCACAGGTAAGTGTATAATCTGGCTCGACTGGGTAGGAAGGAGGAGTGGATTTTAAAAGCTCACTCTTTTGGCCGTGATTCAAGGTAAATGCCCGACACCATGGCATGGCGCCAGGTAGCTGCCCAGCCGTGGCGCCACAAAGAGCTCCAGCCGATTAGAGAAAGTGGCGCCTCTCACAGAGTTCTGAGTGATTCGGAGTGCTGGTCTGAGTGTTCTAGACTCTAACTCCTTGTTAAATGTCATAAACTATGGATATCAAAAGTATCCTCAAACAAACAGGAGACCTTGCTGGGTTTTTGAGGGCAGTCAGGACAGGGCCCAGCAGTTAGCAGGGATCATCAGGGGTCGAGGCTGGGGAGTAGGTGAGGACAAGGAAGATGAGGCCATCAAGGTAGTACAGTGATGGCCTTTGTGCAAGACAGAGAGCCTGCCCTGAGGAGGAGGTTGTCTGGGAATGGGCGGTTGGTGACAGAGGCCAGAACAAAGTCCTGGCGTTGTTTCTTGCCTGGGATGGGGTAGCAGCTCTATACTGGACTTGTGGGGGTTATTCATTCTCTTTTCTTTCTTCCTTTTTCCCACCAGGGGCTGGAATTCTCGCAATGGCCAATGCAGGGCCAGACACCAATGGCAGCCAGTTCTTTGTGACCCTCGCCCCAACCCAGTGGCTCGATGGCAAACACACCATTTTTGGCCGAGTGTGCCAGGGTATAGGAATGGTGAATCGAGTGGGAATGGTGGAAACAAACTCCCAGGACCGCCCTGTGGACGATGTGAAGATCATTAAGGCATACCCTTCTGGATAGACTTGCTGCTGCCTTCTGAGGTGGCCCTAGCGAACCAGCTTCCAGATGACCTAAAATGACGTGTCACACTAACATTCATTTTGGCCTTGCAATTCATAGAGCTAAGGAAGCCTGGAGTCTTGGGTGAATTAGAGATGGAAGTATATTTTAATAGGATACTTCTTTTCTCTTCCCCAGCACCTAGGTTAACAGAACGTTTGCAGAAATGCCCATACATGTTTATCCACAGGTTACTGTTCTCTGTAGATGACCCATAATGTACCTCCCTGTGTGTGTCTGCTCTGATGTATGTGGAACAAAATGAAGCAGACTCTGTCATTTCACAGTGCCTAACCAAACTTCTTCCCAAGGAGATTTATATTCTGGCCTACACTGCAATCTCTGGTGGCTGACAGCCACAGAATTCAAAACCAGATAGTGTCTATCAGCCCTTTTAACTCTGTGCACACCCTATTTCAGTCTCCTACTTTTGTTCTTCTAGGGAATATATGCATCTCTATATATATTTTCCCACTCAAAACCAGAACATCAACACTGCTGTTTCTGACACTTAGACATCCCACGCAAAGCCACATTGAATTTTTGCCAAATGAAAAACACATCCAACAATCAGTCTCTGAGAAGGTGTCGAGTGGGGAATGATAATGTGTAATATTTGAGAAATGAATTTATTAAAAGGAAGCAGAAGCATTGACCATTTTCCCAGGGAGGAGAAGAAATACATAATGAGTGTAAGGACAGATTATGAATTCTCCTTGAAAAGCAGTACTCTCAGAAAGGAGAAGCACCACTTAGGTTATTTTAACCTAAGACTTTAGAAAAATTAGATAAGAGATTTTTATACATTAAGGTTTGTTTTTTTTGGTTTTTTTTAAATCTTTTTGGATTTTCAGGAGAGGAGTAGGGTTAAGAGGAAGGAAGTTAATACCTATGTAATACATAGAAACTTCTAAAGTAAAATGCCATTGATGGTTGAAATCACTGGTGTGGTCTGATTTTAAATACTGTATGAGCTTCTAACAGCCATTTTAATCTCAACCATTTCAAGTAGTATTGCAGAGACTGTATCTTTAAAGTTTACATCATCTTAGGTTTGTGCACTTTCCCCATTCAAGAGCAGTTCCGACTGAAAAATCGAGAACCAGAGAAAGAAGTGATGCCACTGGCTTTTCTCAATGAGGGAGGACCACCTGTAGGTGACCCGGATGGATGTGCTGAGAGACCTGAACCGTCCCTCGAACTTGTAGCAGATCGCCTGCACGTTGTTGTGGGACCAGGCGCAGGTGTGGTGTTTGCTTCCTTAAGCTGGGAGCTCCTTGAAGAGGGAATTGTAACTTTACTGTTTCTTATCACCCTATGCATTTTACTTTATGGTAGTTTTCTTTGTGGAATGGCCAAACAACGTTCTATTCCCCAAGCCTTCCCTACCTTTAACCTCTTTCTCCACTTGTCTCTTCTCTCAGGAACTAAAAAGCAAAATCCAACAACAAACTATATCCCAGAGTTGGTTTTCATGTGAAAAATAATGTTATACACTCTGGAAGATAGAAATACATTTCTTTCAGCCTGCACTGAGTAGACAGGATTGGATCCTCTGAGAGCAAAGAAAAACCCATCCACTAACCTCCCAGAGTTATAATCCTGAAAATCCCCACTTCTATCCAGGGCACAGGGGTGTGGAAACATCATCCCTACTTTGAAGTAAAGAAGGTTCTGCATGCCCTTGGGAAGAGCAGCACAGGCATAGCTCCTTGTTTCTGGAAAGGTACACCAAATACATGCCAAGGCAGTCGTACATGTGGGGATAGTACAGTTTTCATAAAAGATACAACCTCGAAGAGAGAAACTTGGATTGTTTCACAGTTTCTGGTGATTCTGCCAGGTACCTAGAGTTGTAGAGATTCCTGTTTGCATATAAGGGGAGCTTGTCTGAAAGGAATCCTGCTTCATTCTTTGGTCGTGTGAGTGTCCACATTCTGTCAGGACATGTACCATTAGGACAGGTCTCATCCAAGTGGGGTGTGCTAGTGCACGGATAGCTCATTCCAGTCACGTCTCACATAGATGGAGGTGAGGGTAGCTTATCAAAAGGTAAGGATGAGTTTAAAACTTGGATGGAGATTAATGAAGACAGGTATGGGACTGGTGGGAGCTAATTAAGGGACAGGAGAGATGCTGCTCTCTGTCCCTTGTCAGGTGGGAAGAGAAGGAGATTCTAGGCTTCTTGGAGAAGGCTGAAAGTTGGGATAGAGAGCCAGACAAGGGCCTTCCAACAAGTGCCCCTGGGATGAGCGAGAGAAGTTTGGATCCAGATTATACAGTATGGCCCCAAGGGCACTGGCCCAGGGTGGCTCACGCTTCCACACACAGGAGCCGCAGAGAGAGCCTGTTAGAAAGCAGCTGCTGGCCAGGCACGGTGGCTCACACCTGTAATTCTGGCCCTCTGGGAGGCCGAGGCAGGCGGATCACTCAAGGTCAGGAGTTGGAAACCAGCCTGACCAGAGCGAGACCCCCGTCTCTACTAATTATAGAAAGAAATTAGCTGGACAATTAAAAATGTATATAGAAAAAATTAGCCGGGCATGGTGGCACATGCCTGTAGTCCCAGCTACTCGAGAGGCTGAGGCAGGAGGATTGCTTGAGCCCAGGAGTTTGAGATTGCTGTGAGCTAGGCTGATGCCACGGCACTCTAGCCAGGGCAACAGAGTGAGACTCTGTCTCAAGAAAACAACGCAGCTGCTGGCTCTGTACTCAGCTGGAGATTCTGCATTTCTAAGCAGCTCCCAGGAGATGGTGACAGTTGGTCCAGACACCACACTTGGAGTAGCAAAGTCCTAGAGCAGTGGTCCCCAACCTTTTTGGCACCAGGGACCTGTTTCATGGAAGACAACTTTTCCTTGGACTGTGTGTGTGTGGGGGGGGGGGTTGGGATGATTCAAGCGCATTACATTTACTGTGCAGTCAAACCTCTCTGCTAATGATAATCTGTATTTGCAGCTGCTCCCCAGCGCTAGCATCACCACCTCAGCTCCGCCTCAGATCAGCAGGCATCAGATTCTCATAAGGAGCACAACCTAGATCCCTCACATGCGCAGTTTACAGGAGGGTTTGTGCTCCTATGAGAATGTAATGCCCCGGCTGATCTGACAGGGGGCGGAGCTTACGAGGTGGTGTGGGTGATGGGGAGCAGCGTAGCCCACCGCTCACCTCCCGCTGCGCAGCCCCCTTCCTAACAGGCCACAGACTGGTACTGGTCCATGGCTTGGGGGTTGGAGACCACAGTCCTAGAAGTCACATTCATCCAAGATGAAACTGTGAAGGAGGATTTTCCTAAGAGCATGAGGCAATCAGGACCATACTCAACCCTCTGCCTCCTAGACCACTGTGCTCTGCCTCATCCTGGTGGCCTTGGAAGAGTGAAGAGATTCAAAGCACAGGATAAGCTTTCACAGCTGCTGGCTCTGGCTGCCAAGACTAAGCTTTATGAAACAGTGCTCTTCTGTTCCCACTTTAGTATACTGTGGACATCAAACTGGCATTTGGCACTGAAATCCCCTGTGTGGGCGCCAGGGTGGGCTAGATGGTACGGTCAGTAGATATCACAGAAAATGCAGGGAAGACAGCACCAGCAACTGTGACACTGAAGGAAAAGGATTTGGGTAGCAGACTGTCAGGACTCGGATCCCAGCTCCGCCACTCCCAACAGTGTGAACTTAAACAAGTTCCTTAATTTCTCCATGCTTTAGGTTGCTCAACTGTGAACCGAGGCTAACTGTGCTAACCTTATGGGGCTATTGTGAAGATTAAATGAACTAGAGCAGGTATTTAGAACAGGAACTGGCATTTCGAAAACACGCAAAAAACGCCAGCTATTGTTATGACCGGTGGCTCTTGAATCTATCGCTACATTCTCCAGCCTCCATATCGCAACGTGCCAACAGCCTTTTCCCTCCCACTGGGCTAACCTCTGGGAGTTAGGACCTTGTCCTACTCCCCTCCGTGAGTCTTCCCAGCGCCTGAGCAGTGTTTTGAGTTATTGCTGAATGAATCAATACATTTTCTCCATCAGAAAAAGATTCGGATCCATTTGCAGAAATAGCTGTGCCCCAAGTCTCCAAACCAGGCTTCAGCTACAGTGTGGCAGCAAAGCCTTTCCACTAAGCCCTCTGGAAGTCCTCGGCTTAATGTATTTTTGGATCGTGTCTCCAGAACATGTCAAAATCGCTTTCCCTGCACAAGGCAAATGATTCCTACCCCCAGGTCCTCGAGCCAGTCTCAGCCATCACTGTCGCCCCTCTGGCACTGCACTCTAGCAGTGTGTGGAGGAGGAAGCGTTGAAAAAGCACATTTGTTAAAGTCGCGGAGTTTACTGCCTACAAAGCTCATTATGGCCTTAGAGTCCCGTTGCCTACAGAGTGAGTTACCACTCTTTAGGTGAATACCAGGAGAGGGCATCTTCCAGCAACACTCTTACACACGAGAGAGAAGCAAAGTGCAGGGGAAGAAAATATGTTAGGGTTTCATTCGAAGGTTGGCTTGGCGTGATTTAGAAATTGTGTCCCTATTTGTTCTCCCAAATGATAACATCCCTAACTGCAGCTGAAACCATAGATGTCAGGTGTGGGCGAGGTTTATGGACAGAAGGATGTGAGGCCTTTGTGTAACCTTGGGTGAATCACTTTACTTCTGCACCTTGGCGTCCTCATTCATCAAGGGAAGATTTGAACTAGGGCCCCTTTAGCCCTAAGTTTCTGGATCTAGGTCATTCTGAGAAGATTCCTCCAGCTGCCAAGTTTCACTTAGCATGCTATGTTGGAAATTTGCCTCTAGAGGCCACTATGAATACAGCTTAGTCTTGCAGCTTTTTCAAAAGGCAGAGCCTGCTGATGCCTTTCATGGTTTCACTAAGCCATGACTGCTACCCCTTGGGTGGGAAAACCAGCCACTGCTTAGCCTGCGAGGGGCCAGAATTGAGACGTTAGCCTGGCACAGAATGAGCTTGTGAAAGTGCCCTGTTGGCACAAGCTGATCAGCCCTCTTTTCTGTCTGCTGGACTCTGTGCATCATAAGGTTGGGTGAGCCCTTGCTACCAGGGCCTGATTCTGTAGCTCATGGAGTCAGTTCCCTCTTAGCTGATTAACGTTCCACTTTACAGTTGAATTCACTCATTCAACAAGTAATTTTGGAGCCCCTCTCTAATACCAACACATATTATCATAGAATCAGAGAAAGTCAACCAGAAGGAAACTTAGAAGAAAACAAAAAGTTATTGTTGTCCCTTCCATGTTTCATGGTCTGTGGACGCTTCTTGTATATATTTTTTCTCTTAATCCCCAAAACCAACTTCTGAGGTTGGCATTAATTGTACCCATTTCTGGATGAGCAAACTAAGGACTAAAGGCAAGTAGCACAAAGCCTTGTACAGAGGCTTTGTACAAGAATGGAAGAAAGGTTCCAAGACTTGTATGGCTAATAAAAAGCAGGGCTAGGACTTGAACTTGGGGATTTGTGATCCCGAGTTCAACCCTTTTCCTCTGATCTCCACCTTTGACACACAGAGGAAGATGAGGTGCAGAAAACTAATCATCTGGTGGTAGGGCAGGGGCTAGTACCTGAATCTCCGCCCTTAGGGGTCAGGATGTCCAACCTGACAACTCCATCCCAGACGCGCTCAGGGCCAGCGGGCGGGGGCCCTGGCCTCCCAGCCTCCACGCTCCTTCCAAGAGAGCCCGAGCCAGGCCTGCTGAGGCACAGCGAGAGGGAGGGAGCACACAGGACCCTAATCAGTGTGTTTATTGGATCATAACCGTGTTAGCCGCACACTCACTGATCTCATAGAGAGCACTTTCCTCTCCGCACGGGTCTGGCCGCGGCTCCATTAAGAGCCGCTCCCCGCACCCATGAGGAGGCTCCTGGACAGCGACAGCAGCCGGGGAGACAAGAGCAGTCTCGTTTCCGCGTCCTCATGACGCTGACCGGGCGGATGGCTGCTGTACAGTCACCGTATAAGGAAAGCCCCAGAGGGAAGGGAATCCGAAGTTCACAACTGTCTTTCTGGCAACATTTAGCTCCGAAGGAAACGTTCCCTTTGCGCTTCCCGTTTTGAAAGCACTGGCGGCCACGTTAAGATCAAACAGGAGAAGGGAAGGAACGTGTGTTTGGGGAAGCTACAGAGCGTACCTTACGTACCTTACACGTATTGTTGCATTTCATCCTCTCCCACGAGCTGCGTACAAGGCATCGCGACACAGATGAAGGCACCATGTCTGTTGGCTGGGTTTGGGCAGGGCTGAGCTTCACACTGAGGCCTGCTCTCCCCCTGTCACACTCTGAAGTCACACAGGGACAAGCTTCCTTACCATTCTTTGCTCCCTTTCCCTCCAGCTGAAAAAATAAGGAAACTGGTTTTCAAGCCAGGACCACTCACTGCACAATGTTAGTAACTTCCTTCCTCGAGCCTTAGTTTTTCCACCTGTAGAATGGGTGGCCCAGACCCTCTTCTAATCTAAACCTCTGTGATTTTATGATAATCCCCACTGGACTGGAATCTCATACCAACTCTGGAGGGGATGGTGGTATGGGTATATTCTTGTCCCCATTTGTAAGCTGGGGAAACTGAGAAACAGATACAGAGAGAGGGAGAGTGGAGGGAACCTGGTACTCTGCCACCCCCACCGTGGCCCCTGTCCCCAGCAGGCCGGCAGCAGCTCTGAAGCTGGACTCTTGAGCCTGGCCTGGGCTCCTGATAAAATTATCAGTGAACTGGGGAACAAATGCTTCCCGTAATCGGGGCAACTGTTCTTAGCCAGAGGTGGAGGAGGCAAGATGTGAAGTGTGTCTGATGAGCTCCTCTCCTGGTGCAAGGCCAGAGCTAATGAAACCTGGAAATCTAGGCAGGCGAGCTCCCGGGCAGGCCGCGGAGACAAGCTTCCTCACAAAGCCAGGCTCACGGTGTTTTGTGCACGTCCAGTTACCTTCCGCCGCTAGGCAAGCAGACACAAGCAGCTTGGTGGGAAAATGGATTTAGAGCTTAGAAAGCCACCCTCAGTGGCTTCTCAGGCTGCCCTGGAGCAGGTACAGCCAGGGCAGGGCCAAGGAGCAGTGGTGACCGAGAACCTAAGGGCTGGGGTGAAATATCAGCCCCACCCCACCCGCACACACCCATCAGCCTGAAGAGGAAGGGCAGGGCCCTGTGGCGCCCCCCACAGCCCCTCGGGCAGGGGAGAAGCGGGAGGGGTTCAGGGTGCAGGCCAGATTGAGGCCTCCTGGGTGAAAATCTGCCTGCTCCTCCCTCACCTGGACCCGAGCATGACAATCAGGAAGGCGTCAAGTGTGCTGGGGGAAGGCTGAGACTTCAGGCAGGGACCTAGTTTGCTTTTAAGCTTCTGGAGAAACGTGAGAACTCATTCTCCATTTCCCAAGATGCTCCAACAGGAGGAAATGGGCTTGCTTACGCTGAGTGGAGACAGTGAGTTCGGGAGGCCTAAGAGCAGGCTGGCTGGCTGGGGTGATGGACTCAAATGAAATTAAATCCAGCCCGAAGAGAGAGGGTGGCTGAGGCTGGGGAAGGCCAGGCTGTGGAGAACCAAGGCAAGAAGGCCTGGTCCCCGCCTGCAGGGCATGCCCGGCCGAGGGGGAAAGGAGGAAAATGTACCTAAGAGAAGCGGTTTGGGTGTTCAGTGGGAGGAGACACACAGGCAGGTTGGGGGAACCCAGGCTAGCTGCTGTAACTCCACCGACTGGGCTTCTAGAGAGACGGGTGTCCCTCACCCCTGTCCCCAGCGAGGCACTGGCACAGCACGCATCGAGAGCAGTCACGGCTGTCAAGTGGGACAATGACAGCCGAGGTTGCTGTGACGCTCTCGTGTGCGACACACGTTAAATTCTTACTCCTGCGCTCATCGCGTGGTAGGCTCTCAGGAAATACACGTGTAAGGATCCCTTCCCTCCTGCGTGGCAGTGGCCACGGGACCCAGAGAATCTCAGCGTAATCGTCGTCAAACAAGTCAGCGGCTGAATTCATAACAGATGCCAGATGAATGTTCGCTGGGTGGAGGGATAGCTGAGCTGTGCGGAGGGGAAGACCCAGGCCCTGTCTGGGACTGGGGGGGACTCCAGGGGTCTTCACGAAGGGGTGGGTGTTTCTGAGGCAGGGGTGGACTTTTCATGTAGTTGTCTGACAAACTGAGCACTGCTGCGTGTCCTATGGGCTGGGGACACAAGGAGGAGCGAGACAAAGCCCTGCCTACATAAAGCCTGCGTCCCAGTGGGGAAACAGACAAGGATAACCCATGAAGAAAAATAAGGGAGGGCGAGGAGGGCGAGGGGGACGAGAGTATAACAACAAGGAACTACGCTAGGTAGTGTGGCCAGGAGGGGCCATTTAGGCGGGACCCGTGGGTCCTGGGGCCTTCAGGAGAGTGTTCCAGGCTGAGGGAGCAGCATGTCCAAAGGCCTGGAGACAGGAGCCTGCAGGGCGGGCAGGGGGGCTGGTGTGGCTGCAGTGGAGCGTGAGAGGGAGAGGAGGGGGGAGGAAGTCAGAGAGCTGGCGGGGAGCTGGGGAGCAGGGCCCGCAGCTCAGCGAGTCCTTGCACACAGAGTGAGACGGGAGCCAGGAGGGGTCTTAGGCAGAAGAGTGACACAACCAGCCTTCCCTTGTGCGGACGCCCCTGTGGTTGGGAAGGTTCCAGTCGCTAGACTGTCAGGGCGGGCGGCCTCCCTCGCTTGCAAAGGCATCGTGGCTGGAAGGAAGAGGAGGGCAAGGGAAGCGAGAGAGGGAGTTTGACACACGCCGGGCAGGGCAGGTCGGGGCGGGCCGGGCCGGAGGTGTATCTCAGGGGCAGGAGAGGCTACTGGGGTGGGGCCAGGCGGGCCCTGGGGCTTCTCTTCCCCCAGGGCTGAGCTGGCCGGCACCATGCCATAGGGAGAGGCAGGAGCGAGGGCCGCGTGGGACTCCGGTTGGGCCGGTGGGGCATTGGGCAGGGAGGCCGCCGCCCTTCTAGGAGGAATGAGGGACTAGAGGCCTGGACGGGCCCATGGCTGGCGTCTTGCCTCCTCCTCAACCCCAACAGAACACAGCTTCTCCCCACAGCTTCTGAGGCAGGACCTCACTGCTCGTGGACTTTCTTACCAAGGGAAGTACCGGATGACCTTGCGTCCGTCAACCCCTCCTCTCTAAGCTTTTCAGTAAAAGAAGGGGCTTAACCTAGATGGTCTCCAACCAATCCCCTTCTAGGATTTCTATTAATGGATGGAATCAGACACTGCATCTCCCCTGCCTCTTTAGCACTACGGTGGTTTCAAGTTCCTGTCATGCCATCTTATCTTTCCTTCTCTCCCTGGGGCTGCCATGTACGGTAGTGCAAGGTGTTTACTGTACAAAGGCACCCAGCCAAGGGGGTAAGTGGGAGCTCAGATCCAGCCCACACTCTGCCCATCACGCCATGTGTCCTGCCTGGCTCAAGGTTGCATTCACCCGAGTAAAAAGAATGCCTTTTTCCTCGTTCGCTCTAAGGCGCAGTACGGGCAGCATCCACTGCCTGTCCCATGCACACACCGATTCTGTTCTTCCATGCCTCTTTCTCTTCTCACCCCCGGCCTCAGACAGGGCAGACGGAGGGCAGCATTTGCAAGAAGTGCCCAGGGAGGGGAGGAGGGGCAGCAGCTGCCTCTGTGTGGAGCTCTGCCTCCCAAGCCGGGCGGTGCTTTTCCTCTCCTTATCGATGCTGTGAGTTGCCTCTTGAAATTGCTCTGCCGTCATTAACACCGTGGATTAGGTCAGATGAGAGCATGTTTGCAGTCTTGGATGGCAAAGGCAAAATGCTGACGCTGATTATTCCAGATCTTCTGGGCATGGCCCACTCCGTGCTTGCAGTTCTTAATCAGAGAGAGGAGCAGCAGTTACATGCTTGGTGGGCCAGGGCCATGGTTGGGTCTAATCTGGCAGCCAGGCACCTGCTGGCGTCCACAGCACCTGCTGGCTCACCCACTGGCTTGCCTGGACATCGCAGGTGACCACGGTTACTCAGCACCATCATAGCTCTCAAGGGAGAAATGACCCCTGCAATGGCAACGTCTGTCTGTGGGCTGTTTCGAACCGTTAGCGACTCATTTGGGCGGGGACCGGGAGCATCTTTTTCCCTGGGCCTGATCAGCAACTTTTACGTTCTGGGGCTTGCTGGTTGGCCATGCAGCTGGAGGGTGTCTTTCACTCACCCTCCTTCAGTGTCCCCTTCTGAAAAGCCTCTGTGTCCAGAGGAGGCCATGGCCTTGCATCGTGGCCCCTCACCTCCTGGCCTCATACCCTACCTCCTCCAACCCTCGCCCTGTGCTCCAGCCACACGATGGTCCCCAGTCACGGATCTCTGGCCCTTCATCATACTAGCCCCCTGCCAGGACAGCCTGCACGCCTTGTCCTGCAGGTGGGAGTTCCTCATCTGTAGCGGCCGCTGCCTCACCTGCGTGAGCATGCTCCAGTCCCCACACCAACCGCCAGCACCTGTATCTCTTCGCCTGAGGCTGTGTCTGGCTTCCCGGACCTGCATGCCACTCTGCGCTGGTCAGGCCAGAGTGCCAGGAAATCAGCGCCCTCCAGGAGCAGCCCTCAGCCACCGAGCTACAACTGGCAGAGCCGGTGGAAGCACGTCCCAGCTCCCTTATCCCGCTGGCCGCTAAGTTTCAGGTGTGGTCTCCCGTCCTGTCTGGCAGGACTGTTTGGTGAGAGTGAGCCCCCATCCCCACAGCACTAATGGCTGGATAAAGCAGGTTTCACTGGCTGCCCTCCCTTCCCTGTCTCCTTCTCACTCCCCACAGCGTCCCCTTCTCCTTGAGTCCCTCCAAAATTCATATGGCGAAACTTGATTGCTGATTGTAATAGTATTAAGAGGTGGGGCCTTTAGGAGGCTCCGCCCTCACGGACGGGCTGGTGCCCTTGTAGAAGGGATCCGGAACCAGCTGGGCCCCTTTTTGCCCTTCCACCTCTGCTACGAGAGGACACAGCGTTGGCCCCTCTGGGAGACTCAGCCACAAGGTGCCATCTTGGAAGCAGAGACACCTACCTGCCAGCACCTTGCTCTTGGACTTCTCACCCTCCAGAACTGGGAGAAATAAATTTCTTTTATAAAAATGCCAGGCCAGGAACGGTGGCTCACGCCTGTAATCCTAGCACTCTGGGAGGCCGAGGCGGGCGGATTGCTCGAGGTCAGGAGTTTGAAACCAGCCTGAGCAAGAGCAAGACCCCGTCTCTACTAAAAATAGAAAGAAATTAATTGACCAACTAAAAATATATATACAAAAAATTAGCTGGGCATGGTGGTGCATGCCTGTAGTCCCAGCTACTCGGGAGGCTGAGGCAGGAGGATTGCTTGAGCCCAGGAGTTTGAGGCTGCTGTGAGCTAGGCTGACGCCACGGCACTCACTCTAGCCTGAGCAACAAAGTGAGACTATCTCAAAAACAAAAACAAAAGCCAATCTGAAATATTTTGTTATAGCAGCAGGAACAGACTAAGACACCTCCCGAATAAACTATGTACACTCAAATCTGTCTCAGCGTCTGCTTTGAGGGAAACAAACTAAGAGGTGAACTCCAATGTCATCTCAGTGTCACCTCCTTTTTGCGGTTCCCCCTGACCCTCCCTGGTTCCCGCTCCAGGGCGGAGCAGTCTGTTGCGCGTCTCTGTTCCCAGCCCCTTTGTACCTGCCTCAGCAGCACTGCTCGCGCTGCACTGTGGTTTCGCTGTCTGCCCATGCCACAGGCCCCCTCTGGCCTGGGAACTCTGGGGGTAGATACTATGCCCTTTCACCTTTTTATTCTCCGAGCCTACAATAGTGCCTGGCACAAAGCAGGTGTCCAAAATAATTTTGGGGATTTTTTCTGGTCAAAGATCCAGTGATGGAAATGCAATGAGTAAGAGGGACTAGAATGACACAAACAGGTTCCCACATCTTTCAAGAAAGAGACCGGGGGCTGCTACTCCAAATGCTGTCATTTTACAAGGTTACTGGGTTAGAACTTCAATCTCACTACTCACCTGCTCAACAACCTGAAATGGCTCCCTATTATCCTCTCCAGCAAGGCCTCACTTCACTGATGACTTTCTGTCATCTGGCCCCATCCTAGGAGGCAATCAAGCCTCTTGCTCAGGGTCAGGCTTTGCTCTCCACTGCCTGGCTTCAAGTCCTCACTCTGCCAGTCCCTAGCTGGGTAATCATGGACAAGGTGCTTAGCCTCCCTGGGCCCTAGCTTCCTTGTACATTAAATGTAGGTAACAACCCACTCCTATAATTATTTTGAGAATTTAAAATCACACATGGCCCATGTGAATACATGACAAACCACTGAATTGCACACTTTAAAATGGTGATTTTATGGTATGTGAATAATATCTCAAAAATAAGTGTGGACAGGTGCAGTGGCAGCACCTGTAGTCCCAGTTACAGGGAGGGTGCAGGAGGATCACTGGAGGCAGGGATACCAGGCTGTAGTGAGCTATGGTCCTGCCTGTGAGTAGGGCAATACAGGGAGAGTTGCTCTCTTAAAAAAAAAAAATTATGGATGGAGTCTAGATCTTCGAAAATAACATGGTGGGTATCCTCGTTATCAACACGTTTTCCCAAGTGCCAGCCACACACCAGGTGCTCAGTCCTCAGGGAATGAGTGGAGAACGTATTCCACAAGTGTGTTTTAAGCATTGTCTACACTGGGTATGTGGGTGGTGGGGAACGTAGAGATTCTAAGCCCAGTTTTGCTTAAGTTTTGCTAAGCCCATCCCTTAGGAAAGGAAGACTGAGTTACTCTCCGTGGAGGGAGGGCTTCAGGCCAAACTGGCCACTGAGGCCTCCTGACCCAGCTGTGCCCGATGCCTGGGGAGTTCCAGCCGCTGACCCTGAGCCATGGGTAAATTGTCCCAGGCCAAGTACTGTGTTCTCTCTTGTGTCCGTCTTTGACTCTGGCTGTTATCTGATGTTCTGGGAATTGGCTTCAAACAGAATCTGGATGAACCCCTTATGGCCCAGAGGGCGAGGCTCTTCCGGCCTGGCTCCAAGTTCTTGGCCTCCTGGCCAAGGCACATCCCGCTTCCAAGTGGGGGGCGTGGGGGTAAAAGTGGAGGCTCCATCTCAGCAAAGCTTAGGCTGAGGCTGAGGAGAGGCTGCCGGTGGATTTTCTGGAGACAAGTCTAAAGTCTGCGTGTGCAGCCTCGTGGGAAATGACCCGGGGGGGCAAGGCAGGGCCGCGAGGGGCTTGGGTGGGAAGGGGGCTGCCTGGCAGATGCTTCAACTCTCCCCTCGCCCCCTGGGAGGCCTGGAGCCCCGCACACAGCAGGCATCTACTCTGTGCTGGTTGCATAGAAGCCCAGGGAGCTTGGGCCACCCTCCCAGTCTGGTGGCAGAAGCTTCTAGACCCGGAGGCTGGCTCAGCCGTGTGGTCACGACAGGCGGGGGAGGGCGCCGGGCGAGGCAGGGCTGCGGGACCAGAGGCGGGAAGGGAGAAGCGCCCACGCGCCGACCCTACCTGGGCCAGAGGCCCTCACTGCGAAACAATGTCGAGGCTGTTTCTGTTCCGACCTGCCCCCGGGTGGGGCGCACGCTCAGCAGGGACCCTGCACCCCAACCCCTGGGGGGGCTTTTTTGCACACGTCCCTCCCACCCCAGCCCCTCCCTGCCCTGCACGCTAGACCCTGGCGCCCCTCGGTTCACACGGCCCGCCCTCCCCGCGTATGCAGACCCCTAGGGGAGGGGAGGGGAGCGGGCGCGCGCGACCCGGTCCCTCGCTGGCTGTCAGCCCCACGTCCCCAGCATCTGGAGCCGCGTCCCCAAGCCCGCCGCGCACACACACAGACACGCTCACACACGCTCGCACCGCGCAGACCCCGCCCGCGGCCCCGCCCCGGCCCCTGCGGGCGCCCCCTCTGGCGCTCGCGGCCCCCGCGCGGCCCACCCCGGGCGGCGGGAGGCGGCGGCTCCGGGCACATTTGATTTTCCCGCAGCCCGGGCGCCCCGCAGCCGGAGCTAGAGCCGAGGAGGTGGCGCTTGCAGCGCGTCCCAGCCCCGCTGCCGCCCGCGCCGAGACCCAGCGAGAGGCGGCGCAGCCCAGGCGCTCCGGGCTCCGCGCTGCCCGCGCCCCGCCACCCCCGCCGCCCGCACCCCATCCGGCCCTCCGGCCCCCACGCCCTCTCCCGGTCTCCCGCACCCCTCTCCCGGCCCACAGCTGCCCGCGCGCCCCTCTCTGTCCCCTCTCGGCGACTCCGCGCGTCCCCCCGCGCCCTCTCCCCAGCCCTCCCGCCTCTGCCGCTGCGCCCGGCGCCCGGGCTCCCGCCCTCCCCGCCCGGCCCCTGGCCTCTGCGCGGCGTCACCCGAGCCCCCTCCTCGGGCCGCGGCCCCCGCTCCTCCGCCCCTTCCCTGTCTCACTTCCCACGCCCCCTCTTCGCGCTCCTCTCTCCGCCCCTGGCCGCCCAGCCGCGGCTCCGGAGTTGGGGGAGAGCCCAGGGCTCCAGTGGCTCCGGAGGAGGCGTGAATCGCGCAGGGATTGACTAATTTGGGGTGGGGGTGCGGTGGGCGATGGAGCAGCCCGAGGACATGGCGTCGCTGAGCGAGTTCGACTCCTTGGCGGGCAGCATCCCGGCCACCAAGGTGGAGATCACCGTGTCCTGCAGGTGAGCCGCCCGCTGGCTGGGTCCCCATGCCCCGCCCCTGGACCCGCGGCCCCGCAGCCCCTGGACCCGCAGCCCCTGGCGCTTCTGCGCTCTCCGCCTCCGCGCGGCCCCTTCCCGGAGTGTCCTAGCCTCCCAGGCGCGCCCCTGCCTGTCCGCCGAGAGCCCCTCCCGGCTGCGGGCGGCCGCGGCAGAATGGGAAGCCAGGCTGGGGGCACATCCCAGAAAGTTTGCACTCCAGGCTGTTGCTTCGGGGAGGCAGGAAGACTCAGGAGCAGAGGGCCGGCTCCTGAGTCGGGAGAGGGACGTGGTGAAAGGCCACAGCAGGGTCTCCGCTCGGGCCGTGTCTGGCCAGCCCTCCCCAGAGAAGTGAAGGGTTGCCCATCCGCCGCAGGCTTGCCTAGCCCCTTCTCTGCCTCCTCCCTGTTCTCCCCCTCTGCGCCCCAGCATCCTCGTCCTCTCCTCCCCCATCCTCCGTCCTGGACCCCGGGATCCTACAGCCTTCCTTCCCCTCCAACAACATCAACTCTTGGAAGAGGATCAGATTGACTCAGTCACACTGAGGTGTGGATAGATGATAACAACTTAAAGTGGCACCATTAAAAAAAAGGATAACTTGAGTCCAGAATCTTAAGCCAAAGGAACAGAACACTGATTGTGAGATTTTAGAGCGCGGCAGGGAAGGAGGAGGCGGCTTTTTGTGGGCTACCACCACCAGATCCTCAGTCATGTCACTGGGGTTGGGGGCGACTTCCCTGAGAGCCGGGTCCCCTCCAGGTTGTCCTAGCTGGGGGAAGGGGGCCCAGGCAGTAAGAGGGTGGGGGTGAAGGGGGGTTCCCTGGTGCACTCTCGCGGTGGCTGGCCTGGGATCCCCGCCTTGCTGGGACTGTGAGGGGCGCTGTGTCCAGGCATGGCCCCTGGAGGTTCCCCCAGAGATGCCTTGCTCCCGTCCCCAAATAACTGAGAGCATGTGTGGAGCCCTGACCGGCCCTTGTTCCAGTCGCCCACCCCACCCTCCTCCAAACCACTCACTGGTCAGTCGCTTCATGCAGGGCGACCTGGTTGCCACCCCAGCCCTGTATCACAGAGTTGGGGCATCGGGGTAGAGAGGCTGGGCAGGGCCGTACAAGAGGGAGGGTTCAGGGGCACTATCTCTGCAAGACTCGTGGGTGAGTGGGAGTAGGTCTGGTGTGTGGAGCGGAGCTGCCCCCAGCCAGGCCCTGCAGGGGCTCCTGCGCTGGCTCCCCAGCCCCACACCCCGTGTGTGCCGTCAGAACCATCTCCCAGCGCCATTTGCATCTTGTGTTGCTCTGCTGGGGGCTCCTGATGGCTCATTAGCTCCAGCCTCACCTCAGCCATCAGCAGCTGACACAGCCCTCCCTCCCTCCACAAGCAGCCTGCTCCCTGCGCTCCTCCCAGCCTTCCATCACACCTGTCCGCTTCAGGGTCGGGCATCCTCCCCACCCCCACGCCTCCCAGCAGCCTGTCCCGTCCCCGTCCACGTTTCCCTCCTCTTTCAGCGTCAGTTCCTGTCTCCCCATCCTGAAAGGCCTGGCCTCATGCTCCCCACTTCCAGGCATCCTCTCATGAGACGTCCAGCTCAAATTACTGTCTTCTCTGTCCCCTGGGCCCTTCTAGGGGTACTCAGCCCGGGCCACGGGTCACTCCTATACTGAGGACTCTTAAGACATCTCAGGGGTGTAGACTCCATCCCTCCTCCCTCAGAGCATTCCGGGGCAGGGCCTCCCACCTGGAATCAGACCTACAGACCCTCTACTCCAGGGGAGAGACAAGGAGCCAGGGCGGGTGACACTGTGGTTTTGGAGTTAGGCTTCTTGAAAAGGAACCTCTGCTTCAGCACGTGGAGCACACTGGAAGCCTCAGTTTTCCCCTTTTGTCAAGCACAAGCAATAAGCAACGTGTACTCATGGAGAAACCTGTTAGCCCAGGTAGCTCACGTGCCTAGAACAGTGCCTGGCAGCGGTGAGGATCAGGAAGCCCTAGCATACTACTTTGCACTTGCTTGGCACACAGTAGGTGTTCAATAAGTAACTACCCTAAGGCAGTAGCACTTGGTCCATCTCACTTGCTCTCTGGAAGTAGGTGTGTCCAAAGGACTCAAACCTCTTGCATAAGAAGTAGCTTGGGATGCATCTGAGTGCCCCCGGGAGATGTGGCTCTGGGCCCACCCTGGCATCCCTTCCCTTGCGGGGACGTGACCCATCAGCCTGAGCAGGGTCTGACCTGGCCCTGTTCCTCCTGCTCTCCAGAAACCCAGAGGGTGCGGAAGTGGGTTTTCATGGGGAGGGATGAGGAGGGAGGAGTCACTTGGAAAAGGGTGGAGGAGAGGAAACAATCTGGGTGGCCTGGAAATTGTAGATCAAGCTCTTAGCTGCAACCAGGTGCAACTACCCTCTTTCCCCGAAAATAAGACAGGGTCTTATATTTATTTTTCCTCAAGAAGATGCCGTAGGGCTTATTTTCAGGGGATGTGGGTTTTTTTGTTTTTTTGAGACAGAGTCTCGCTTTGTTGCCCAGGCTAGAGTGAGTGCCATGGCGTCAGCCTAGCTCACAGCAACCTCAAACTCCTGGGCTCAAGCAATCCTGCTGCCCTCAGCCTTCCAAGTAGCAGGGACTACAGGCATGTGCCACCATGCCCGGCTAATTTTTTCTATATATATTATTTGGCCAATTAGTTTCTTTCTATTTTTAGTAGAGACGGAGTCTCACTCTTGCTCAGGCTGGTTTCGAACTCCTGACCTTGAGCAATCTGCCTGCCTCGGCCTCCCAGAGTGCTAGGATTACAGGCGTGAGCCACCGCGCCTGGCCGGATGTGTTATTTTTTTAAGTACAGTACAACAGTCTACATTTATTCAAATAGAGTTAAACTGTCTTCTTCTGGAACATCATCATAACTCTCCAAACCCTGAATTCCATCCTGAATTTATTGCGACTCTATTTCCTTTAGAACCATTGGCCCCAGTCTCTCATGTCGAGCAATAGAGCTCTCCTGGGGCAGATGAGAAGGGCTGCTCGTCTTTACCGCTCTGCTATGAAATGCATGGGTCGAGCAGATGCGCTGCGTAGCCATGCCCACCACTAGGTCTTACTTTCGGGATAGTGCTTATATTACAATGCTTAGAAATCCTGCTAGGGCTTATTTTATGGGTAGGTCTTATTTCCAGGGAAACACGGTATTCAGGTTCTAGAACAGAGAGAGAACAGGAGGAGAATGGGGAGGAGAGAGAGGTACACAGAGTGGCTTTCTCTGGCATATTCTTCACTGCATGGTCCCCAGTTAAAAGGAGTCAAGTCCCTCTCTCCTACACCCTGTGGTCAGTGCTGACCGGGCCCCAGGAGAGGAGGCTATGGGCTGCCCCTGCCCTGAGCATCTAGGTGTCCCTGCTGGTGGGCAGGGAACAGTAGGGCGGGCATAGGGGTCGGGGTGAGAAGTCTAGGGCATTCCAGGATGAACAGCTGGAGTGCCAGGCTGTTGCTTCAGGGAAGATTAAGTTGCCACCTCTGGCTCCCAGGAATACCAGTTTCCAGTTCCCTTCCCCGTCTGCTCCCTTCTGCCTCTGCTTCCTTCTCCCTCTGCTCCTACCACCCCCTGCTCCTGCGTCCCCTGAGGCCCCTCCCATGCCTGCCCTAGGGCGCTCCTCACTGAGCAAAGCTGCCTGATGCAGGGCATGTCCGAGCCGGAGCACAGGGCCACCTTGGGGACCGCCAGGTCTGCTGAAGGCAGATAACGCTGTGGACGGACGGGCTCAGGCCCCTGCTCCAGGTGGAGTGTATCTGCGGCTAATCTGTAGTCCACTCCCTCACAATTATTTTGACCAATTTTGGTAAATTAAGGGCTGAAGTTTAGGAAGCCTTTGGTTGTTTGGCACGACGGGTAGGACTGTGACCTCTGGCACCCGTCTCCTTGGGTTCAAATCCCAGCTGTGTTCCTGTGACCACAGGTAAACTACTGAAGCTGTCTGTGCCTCCGTTTCCTCATCTGTAAAGCAAGCGTAATCCTTAACAGGTGTGCGGATTAAATGGATTAATCCTTGAATAGTGATTGATGTCGATTATTTGACACCTGGAAGCAAATAAAGATCCGTGTCTATACCTGGGTCCCAGGGTTTGTGTGGATCCTGGTGATCTGCCCTAGCTAGGGATTCTTAGAGGCGGTTTGGGAGTGGGCAAGGCAGGCGGCTTGTGGAAGCAGATACCAGCAGACATTGTAGAAAATACGACTTTCAGCAGGCAGAATATCACGCCGGTAATCCCAGCACTTTGGGAGGCTGAGTTGGGAGGATCACTTGAGGCCAGGAGTTGGAGACCAGCGTGGGCAACATAGTAATACCCCATCTCTATGAAAAATTTAAAAAATTAGATGTGCATGGTGGCTCATCCCTGTAGTCCTAGCAACTGGGGAGGCTGAGGCAAGAGGATCGCTTGAGCCCACGAGTCTGAGGCTGTAGTGAGCTGTGATTGTGCGTGCACTCTAGCCTGGGCAGCAGAGAAAGACCCTGTGGCAAAAAAAAAAAAAAAAAGGAAAAGAGAATGTGACTTTAAAGATCCTACACCCTTGAGCCAAAAGTTCTTCCTTACTCTGATGCTCTAGGTCTTTCCTATCTTTGTTAGCCACCCTGCAGACCAAGTCAAAATTTACCTGTCTGGTGTCCCATTCCCCAAAGGCCCCACTATTTTTCAAGTCTCTATGCATCCCATCATCTGGTGCAGGGACCTGGGCCCGCATGGTGGTTAGAAGGAATGATTTGCATCTTTACATAACAGGAAACCTTCGCAGGGGGGCAGGGTCCCGCTGGAGAAGCCATGCGCAGTCCCACGGTGTGGCCTGCTGAGACCCAGGGACCCAGGGAAGATGGGGAGGGGAGAGTCCCGAGGCAGCCTGATCTCTTAGCCCTGTTGGAATGTCGAAAGCAGCTGCTCTCTCCCGCTAGCTGGTATGGGGCCCTTGGGCAGCTGTCACCTCTGCCCCGGAGATACTGTTCTCTACTGTCTGTTCAGATTGGCATTCGCTGCCCTGGGGCCTGAGAGGCCACCCAGCTCAGGAGCAGTGTGCCTGAGCCTCTCAGAAGGGGTGTGAACCTGCTCTGGGCCTTGCCTCCTGACAGGCAGGGGAGGGTGGCTCTGGGGAAGGGGGGCCTGGGGACAGTGTGGCAGATGTCAAATCTAGTGCTAGGAAACAGAGGTCCGTTTAACCAATCAATGTGCCAAGGTGCTCAGTGTAGTGGAGCCAGGGGAACACTAACAGTGGCATTTATTGAGTGCTTACTACATGCCAGGGCATGCAATAAGTCTTTCCATCTGTATTAGGCTGAACTGCGTGCAATTGCCTGTACTCAATTGTTTTTAACCTATTCACATAGCACTTTTGTATGGTTCAAACTAGGATCATTATGTTAGTTTTGGGTTGCTCTGTAACAAATTACCATAGACCTATAGCTTAGAACAACAGCCATTTATTATTTCCCAGTCCGTATAGGTCGGAAGTCCAGGAACGGCGTGGACTGGCTCCTCTGCTCAGGGTCTCACTAGGCTGGAATCAAGGAGGCAGCCGGGCTGTGATCAGCCGGCTCAGGGTCCTCTTCCAAGATCACTGGGTTTTGACGGAGAAATTCCTGTTTTCTTGCTGGCTGTTAGCCCAGGGTGACTCTCAGTCCTACAGGCCGCCCCTAGGCCCTCGCCTGTGGCCCCTTCACAGCACGGCAGCTGCTTCTTCAGGGCCAGTGGGACAATCTTTCCCCAGGCTGCCACGACAGAGTCTTAGGTAAAGCAACCGTGAGCACAGCAGTGAGCATCTGATCACTTGTGCCATGTATCATGACCTGATCACACGAGTGACGGTCCCACCCACGCTCAGGGGGAGGGGATTACACAGGCGCGCACACCAGGGCCGGGAGTCTTGAAGGCCATCTTATGTGTCTGCCTGCCACAGTTACTGTTTTTTTAACCTCACAGCAGTCCTGTGAGATGGATAGCATTGGCCCTTTTTGCTAATTAGGAAGTTGGGGCTCAGAGAGGTTAAGGGACCTGCCCAAGTTTACACAGCTAGTACATTTGTAGAGGAGGGTCCAAATCCAGTTCCGTCAGACTTCAAAGCCTCGAGGGCTTCTTGAGGTTGGGGGTTGGGGTCTCCATGGGGTTCATGGTGGAGGCCTTGGTACTAACTGGTAGGCGTGACCCAGAGGTGGGCGTCTCTCCCCAGCGATGGGGAGGCCTTCCTTGCTGAGGGACGCCTATGGTTCTGAGAAGCAGACCCAGGTCTGGGGAGACGCCCAGGGAGCAGGAGGCAGAGGGCGTCACAGGATGGAAGCCGGCCTTCCATGGCATCCAGACCACGTGTGGTAGCTTACTAAACCCCTTCTCCTACGTCACGGCCTCCCTGCTCAGACTCAAGGCCATCACTAGAGGTACCTTCTGTTGGGAAGAAAGGGTAGGCCAGAGACAGGGGAATGAGGCTGGAAAGCTCTGGGACACAGAGGAGTCGGGTTCGGTTAGGAATGTTTGGCTGTGACTGATAGTGGCTTTAAACGTGAAATACATTTATTTTCTCAGGTCACAATGAATCTGGAGGTAGATTAGCTCATTTTGCCATCAAGATCCAGTTCTCTTTCTGCTTTGCTGTCATCTAAATGGTAGGCCTCATTGGCACAAAATGGCTGCCTGTGCTTCAGATATCACAACCACATCCAAAGACAGGAAGCTAGGCGTAGTGCCAAAGTCTTCTCGTTGAAATGTTCTATTTGAAGAACACACATTCCCTCCCAAAATCTTGCAGCAAACTTCCATGTGTATTTCAGTGGCCAAAGCTGGGTCCCATGCCCAGCCCTGGACTAGGGCCAAGGGCCCACCTTCCCTGACTTCAGGGCGTCTTCATCAGCTCTGAACCAGTGTGGATTCTGTTAGCAGGAAGAGCATGGGGAATGCTTGCTGTGGATGGGCAGCCTGGCATTGCCACAGGAGGCTTTCCAAGGAGGCCGCCTGAGCTCCCTGGGGCTGGAAGAGGCGTGGAGTGTGGCACCCCTGAAGACTGGCTCCTCAGATTGTCCTGCAGTCGGTGGACAGGTGACTGGGGACTGATGTCCAAGTGCAGCCTGGCTGGACCCCTGATTGCTTCTCTTTCTGCCAGTTCGCCAGCCAAGAAAAGAAAAAGCTCAGTGTGATTTCACATCGATGCAAGTTGCTTCTGTCCCCTGACATCTGTTCTGCTGGCCTGGGACAGCACCCCAAGGCACCGGTAGGACAGCCTTAGGCCTTTGGGTATGGCAGACACCTAGGCGCGACACTGAACGTCACTGCAGTTTCTGGCTTGCTTCTCCGAGGTCTGGGCCAGGTCATCGAAGGTGTCCAACTTGAGTCTCTCCACCTGTAAGGTGGTGGAAAACACTGGTCCTGTCCACATCGTCTAGGATTGTTAGGAGGACAAAAGAGACTGAATCTGTGAGGGTGCATATAAACTGCAGTGCGCTAAGTGAGCTTAATCATGATAATAGGTTCCAATAACTGAACACTAGCGACACATTTATCCATTCGATAATTGACATTGATCTTCATTTGCCATTGAGAGACTTGTCTTTGCCAGGCACAGTTCTAAGTGCTAGGGTCATATGGCTGAAACAGACGGGCAAACCCTCTCCCCCCATAGAACTCACGTGGGGTGTGGGTGGGGATGGAATATAAACAAATGTACACATTTTTTGATTAAGCAAATAATGTCTGATCGGGATCAGTGCTCTGTGAATAAGTCTGTGGCTGTTGGGTATGTTTTAGACAGGGCAGGCAGGTGCCATTTGAGCTGAGCTGAGGGAAGATCTGGAGGAAGGGCGATTGAGGTAGGGAGAACAGCAAGTGCAAAGGCCCTGTGGTAGAAAAGACCTTGGTATGGTAGAAACTGCAGGGAGACCAGTGTGGCTGGGGCAGAGTGAGAAGAGGGGGAGCAGAGGAGGACGAGGTCAGAGAGAAAATGTGGGGTGCGGATCACGGCCCGAAGGCTGTGCAGAGGCGTTTGATATATTATTTTAACAGCTGTTGGGTGGCAGGTGTTACATAGGACTTCTGCTTGACCTTTTAAAGAAAATTCTCTGGTTGTGGTAAAGAGAATGGACTGGTGAGGGGTGGGGACAAGAGGCACTGAGGCAGGAGGCCACTGCAGCCTGCAGGTGTCGGATGATGGTGGTGGCGGGGGAGGAGTGGACAGTTTGGGAGGAGTTTTTGAAGTAGAAGCCTTTAAGGCATGACGGATGGGACCGGAGGGACATCGGGAGAGAGAAGAACCGAGCACACTTTGCGCATGTCTGTTTTAAGCTGTTGGCTTCACAACTCCACAAGGCAGGTGTGGGACCCGTGCACAGGTGAGGGGGCTGAGGTGGATAGCTTGTCCCAGGTCCCAGAGTTTTACCGTGTGGCCGTGTGGCTGCTTCCAGCTTGGATGCTTTTGCTTCCGAGCTCCTGCTCTCACCCCTTGGCCACTCAGCATGGGGGATTATTGCAGTGACTCGTGACACCAGTGCAAATGGCCCCAGGAAGGAGTGCTCCTTAAGCCATGCGGAAATCGCTTCTTAGACCCGGGTGAGGTGGCTGGGCAGGGAGACAGTGCAGGGAGACAGTGCACAGGGATCTGACGGGGCGGTGGGTGGTGCCAGGGCTGGCGCCAGGGCCCTCTCCCCCCAGCTCCCTCCCTGCCCTCCTGGGTGACTTCTGCCAGTTTGGGAGGAGCTGGGCGGGGAGCTGGGAAACCCTCCAGTTCCCCTCCAGTCCCTCTGGGAGCAGCCCTGAGCGGCTGGGGCAGGCAACAGGGCAGTGAGGGTCGGGCACTGCTGCCTGGGGGGGGCGGGGGGGAGGGGGGGCCGTGGGAGCCCCTGCCCCCCCCCCCCGCTTTTGGCGATGCAGGCGCCCCCATGGCACCTCCCGATGAGCTCGAGCTCCAGGGTTCGGGTCTTAGCACACTCCTGTGCCACAGCTCGGGCGACACTGCATGTCCTGAGCTGTGGCACGGGAGCCACATCCACCCCGCATCGACGTGGGTAAACGGGCGCCGCAGGTCTAGTGCCCACAAAGGGCTTGCACCGACTGTGTCCCTGATCTGTGCCATCCCTCCCCCACCCCACTTCCCAGAGGTGTGGTGTTGGCTCGCTCCATGGAGCAGGGGCGATTTGGCGGCCCCGCAGGTCCAGGGCTGTCAGGACTCCCGTTTCCACCTGACCTTGGCTCGCCAGCCTCAGTCTCCCCGAGAGGAGGGCGGCACAGCCAGACGGGGGTGGCAGGCCGGGGCACGTCCTCGGGTCCTGCCACCGCCAGCCTGCACAGTGTGGGGCAGGGAGAGGGTGGGGCGCTCCTTGGAGCCGTCTTTATTCTCCACAGGCCTTTATTGAGCACTTGCTGTATGCCAGGCACAGACTGAACTGCAGCTTACTATGTGCCAGATGCTGTTCTCACTGCTCTGCTTGTATGAACTCTGTTAATCTCAGAAAACCCCTGGAGGGTGGGATGATTATTACCCCTTTCTTTACAGACAGGGGTACTGAAGCACAGAGAAGTTAAGTCACTTGCCTGAGGCCACACAGCCGGTAAGGGGCAGAGCTGAAACTCCAAGTTGTGCTCTCGGCACCCCCACTTTCGCCCCAGGTTGGAGGGATGATTGGAGGGGGTTGTTGGGAAGAAGATAAACCACCTTTTCTTAACTTTTTAGCCTCATGAATCTCCTTGGGAATCTTACGAAAGCTCTGCAAAAGAGCGTCTCCATGTATGTGTGCCCACACGCTATATGCTGCTTGCCGTGCCAGAGTCCGTGACCCCCATTAAGGACCCTGGTCCAGGGGTATGTGGCTCTTTCTGTGCTGTGGCCACAGTCTCTGCCAAGGTCGAAGCGTTTATGGGCTTTGTCTAGAGACAAGGAATGTGTGACGGTCAGTGCACCCGGCGTCTCAGCACAGCCTGGGGACAGGGCCGTGTCTCCCCTCAGCCTGGGGCTCCCCTAGGTCAGGGCTGTCTCCCCTTTCTTAAGCATGTCAGATGGGAGGTGTCACCCGAAGGCCCCTCCCTTAGCACCTGCCAGGGGCTCTCACCCCTCCTCTCCAGCGCTTTCTCCCCTTGCTGGCCCTCGGAGACTTGTGGCCTCAGAGCCCAGGGGAGGACAGTCGCTGCCACTGTGTTGGAAATGCTTCCTTGAGGGCGAGCAGGAGGAGAAGGGCCCTGGGCTCTGTTTCCCTGGCCTTGATTTAAGGAACAAAAGAAGCCAAGCTCCAGGCTGCTGTGCAGACGGCGGAAGGGTTGTGTGTTCTTTTGGGGAAAAAATACATTTTGCCTATTGGAAAAAATTTCCCTTTGAGCTCTGCAAAGACAGAAGGTGGAGGAAAAGCACTTGTGGTCAGGGCTCATCTGTGCTGTCACGGCTCCGCCCTTCTTTGGGCGGAAGACGCAGCTTCCTCGCCCCGGCTTCTGGGTGTGTGCCCGTGGGCAGGTCACTCCTGGGCCTGAGCCTGGGAGTTCCCCGGTTCAGGGGGAGGATCGCTGGGAAGGTGCTTTAGCTCGAGAGCCTGCAGGTGCCGCACCTGTGTCTATTGTTGTCTTTGACTCGCAGTGGCGGAAGCCGAGGCCCTAAGGTGTCTAACATGTGCTATTGGGACAGCTGCCATCAGAGACACATGCGGGGACAGGTGGGCGCCTGTTTACACAGGGCTTCTGGGGCCCTGCTTCAGACCTACAAAACCAGACTCCGGGACGGGGCCCAAGAACCTGCCTTTTTACACCGGGGCTGGGGCGAGCCCAGGAAGTGTGAGGCCCGTGGTTCCTGGGCTGACGCCCCGTTTCAAGGCCGAGGGAGAAGGCTTAGTAGGCCCTCGCTGTCTGTTGGGACAGGCAGTTGGGGTGGGGGATGGTTGGGGCAAGTGTGTACAAGGGGAGGGACCAGAGAGGGGCGGGGCAGGGACCTGAGTGAGGGGCAGAGGGTCCTCCAGGCCCAGACAGGGAAGGGAGGGAGGCTGAGGAGGAGCCGGGGAGTGAACAGCACTGCAGAAGGGCATGCTGGGAGTGTGCCTTGGGGTGGACCAGCAGGGGCGGAGGTGGCTTGTGCTGCCCTCATCACGAGAAGCATCTACGAGGAGAGAGACCACTCTGCTAACACCAGGCCGACAATGACGGACCCACCGCCAAGCTGGACTAGGCTCCACGTGCTCCACATGTCTAATCTCCAGCAGCCCTGAACCATTTTTAGCCCCACTTTACAGATGGGGAAACTGAGGCACGAGGAAGGCAAGTCACCTGCCCCGAGCTGAGAGGTGAACGCAGCTTGTTTGACTGCAGAGTCCATGCCCTTAACCATCCCACGCCACGGCTAAGAGGAAGTAGGCCGTCCCCGAGAGCGACCACGCAGCATCCAGGCGGGGAGACGAGAGCTCTGCTCACCCGTGTGGCCCTTCCTTTGTGCTTTCTTCCTCCACGGTGCCAGGCCACTGCTCTGGGTCAGGGGCTAGGCTGGCCTGCGGCAGAGGCGGGAGGAGCACACGGCCGGCGTGAGAGACAGACGCCGTGCTTTTGCCGCCCGGGGTGTGCTGGGTGCTGTCCAGTGGCTCAACGGGCTGCACGCTTCAGGCCAGAGGGAGCCCAGGAGAGAGGGGAGGAAATGGTTGTCAGTCAGCGTCCAGGAACGGCAAAATCGAGCAGGAAGCGTAGGAATGATCTGGAAGGATGATAATGATTTCAGCATACAGGAGGAGAAGGGTTTGCGTTTACCTTGGGTGCTGGTCGCCAGGGTGATGGCATGTCCCCGGACTCAGTTTGGGTCCTGAGGTCCCTGGGCAGGGAGTCACAGAAACCAGGTGGCTGGATTCTGTTTCGTAGTCGAGCTGTGTGCCTGTGGCCGGGCTGGGAAGCGGGCAGTACCAGGAAGACAAGGCCCCTCTCTCTCACACACACACACACACACACACACAGACACGCCTAGGATGGAATCCAGGCTCTCTTTCTCACTGGCCGAGACATGATGGAACCAGAGTTCTAGACCCGAACTTGGAGGAGACCTGGACCTCCAAGGGTCCCGGCCTCAGAGTCTTTCTGAGTCTCATGTTCTGGATTTGCGAAGGAGTTGGGAAGCGGAGCGCTGAGGTCCTTTCCAGCTTGTCCGTTCTAGGAGTTTATGTAATCGCAGAGTTTCGTTAGACTCAAGGATAGACCGCAGCGCTGCTGCAGTAGAGAACCCCCGCCCCCACCCCCACTTTGTCACTTGCCAACTTTGACGTTAAGGCATTGTGTCCTTTGTTTAAATCAAGATGGGTGTCCCTGACCCCAAACCCAGCGCACTCCAGGATGGGAGGCCAGGCGAGGTAGGAGTCAGCAGCTGCCATGCAGGTGGCTGTGTGTGCGAGTGTCGTCTCACTCGTGGCCCCTGCAGCCCCTGCTCAGAGCTGCCTGGGCACCGCTGGGATCCATGCGCCACGGTGCGCTGCAAAGTTATCAGATGGTTTCCAAAGTAACCGCTGGCTGGGCGCAGATCTGGTCCGGTGGAGGGGCTGCTGGGGCTGGCTGGGGGGTGAAGGCTAGCTGGGGTGGCTGCCTGTGGGGACAGGCCCCTGGATGTGCAGACTGTGGGGAAGGGCGGAAGTTCCCCCGGAGCCGTCCGGGACTCCCCTCTGGGGGCATTGCTGGGAATCTGCCAGCGACTGGAGCCGGGGCAACCTGTGAACACGACCTGGGGCCTCTCCAGGCATCAGGGGACACCGTGTGTTGGCCCCAGGCTGCTTCGGCGGCGTCTGTCTGTTGGTCTTTGGCTCCCACCTCACGGTGGTGGCATGGCAGTGGGGTTCACTCACTGTGGGGCCAAGTTGTCCGACAGGCTGTCCCTGCTGAGGGCTGCGGTGACAGGACTCAGGCTAAGGCCTCCTTCTGACCTTGCTGGCTCCACTCTGCTTGCTGCAAGGCGGGCTGCTCCCTGCCCCTCCCGGACCTGTTTCCCCATCACCCAGGAGAAGGGGACACGATCTCGAGGGCCCTGTCCAGCTCTGAGTTTTGGAGTTGGCTGTCAGGAAGCAACACCAGCCGGTGTTGGTTGCTTCTATTCTCTGGGAAAATTGGTTCAGGGGGCACGGGGCCTGAGTGGGGGGTCATGGGACTGGAGGGGGGAGGCAAGAAGACCCCTTGGGACATCTGGGAGGGAGGGGACAAGGCTGAGCGGGCTGGGAAGAAAGCCAAGACCTTAGGGCAGTAAAGGTGGGAGTCGGGAGCTGCCACACTGCAGGAGGGCTCCGGCAGCTGCTCCAGCGGCAGGGAAGGGGAGACTGAGCCAGCACAGGTGCCTTAATGAGCAGGTCTCCGGGTAGGCCCTGGGCGCAGTCCCGCGGGGACCTCTGGGAGACTGTGTAGGGCAGAGCTGTGCCCTGGGGGAGCGAGGCAGCGGGTAGTTGTCCCCCAGCCCCTGCCCGTCTTTGGTTCAGTGTGGCCCCTGGGAGCAATCGCGCTGGCACTTGCAGTCAGCCTGCCCGAGAAAGCCCCGGGGGAGAAGCGCCTGCAGCAGAAGCCGTGGTGTGTGCGGGATCTGGGGGGCTGGGGAGATGGGGCGGGGCAGTGCAGCCTTCGGCGCTGCTACGACTGCTCCACGTACAGTTGGAGGCTCAGAGAGTTTGAATCACTTCCCAGCCCGAAACCGAGTTTCCGCCCGGGCTCAGTTGCTTCCTGATGGCATCAGGGCACTGTGGAATGAGGGATCCCAGATGCGTAGGATGCAGCCCGCCTGCTCGCCCCATGCCTCCACTTCCACATCTGTAAGATGGGACAATACCTGCCCAATACCAACCTCGCAGGGCAGCGTGAGGACTGGGAGCTAAGAATCGCACAACATTTAGCGCTGCCTGACCCACCGCTGGGTTCAGTGGGTGAAGCTTTGCTGCACAGAGGCGGGGCTGGAGGGGCCTAGCACCTGTTCCGAGACCTTCCTGTCCTCAAGTGTCGTGCCCGTCCTCTTGCTGCAGTGCCTCCAGTCAGAGCGTCAGGGCCGTGTGTCAGATCTGGCCTTGGCCACGGAAGGCCCCTGTTCAAATGGGTCTGCTTGTGCCTGGGAGGTATGATTCATCAACCCACCAGCACAGATGAGACCATCGAATAAACTGGCTGTGAGTAGAGTCTTGAGAGAATGGGAGACTGGATGGATACGTTTTGATTGCTTGCTTTTATTTTATTATTATTTTTTTTGAGAGACAGAGAAGTGATCAAAGGAGAGTTTCTAGAAAGGGCTAAGACATTAAGCAGTTTAGGGTTTGACGAGAGTGAGCAGCTGTGGGATCCAGGGCGGCAGGGCACCCACCCGGGGTGTGGCGATGGTGTGGGTGGGCGGTGGGGAGCCCGCACACCTTAGGGAGGGGGCCGCCCAGTGCCAGGCTGTTAATGGGGTTTAATGGAAGCCTGGGGAAGGAGCCGCCTTCTCTTCCTGTTTCACCTGAGGCCGGGCCAGAGGCAGCCCCAGATCCAATACCGCCCAGACCCCCAGGTCACCTCTCGCTAACCCTCTCCTCTTCCCCTTTCAGGAACCTCCTGGACAAAGACATGTTTTCCAAGTCTGACCCACGTAAGTCCTGCTCTGAGAATAAACACAGTGACGACGACAGCAACAACGTCATGACTAATCACAGCAGCAAACTCTTGCTGAGCGCTAACTATATGCCAGGCTCTCTGTTCCAAGACCGTCGAGCCTGCTTCATGCTCACCAGTAGTGTCTGGACAGAGAGAACTGGGGGGTGACCCTTCCCAGCTCCCACACTTGGGAAGCCTCAACACGACGGAGCGGGTTGGGGTGTCTGGGGCCAGATGGTCTCAGTCCCAGGGAAACCCATACATTTAAGAGCCGTGATTGGCTGTGGTCTGGGGGGACAAGCACTGATTTTGGAGTCCAGGGTTTTAGCCTGGAGCAGTTCCACCCAAGTGTGTGACCTTGGACAGGACTTTGGCTTCCTCTGAGCCTCAGTTTCCCCATCAGTAAAGTGGGGCTGATGATAATAATAGGCCTCATGAGACTGCTTTGGGCTATATAGGAACAGTGGGGGTTTCCCAGGCTATCCCTGTCACATCTCTGCCATCCTGTCCTCCGTCCTACTTCACACTTGAGACCCTTGCTCTGGCCTAGAAGTGAATGGCCCCGACCCTCCTCCCAGAGGGTGCCCCTTCCGGACACACCTGTGCTCTGGGCCCCCTTCTCCAAGCCCACTACTGGGAATTGGTGCATCTAGAACCCTTGGGGGCCAGACCCGTAGACCTACTCACCACGACCCCGGCCACCTCGGGAGACGCCCTATCCTCCACCCCACCCAGGCCCAGCAGTGCCACCCAGGCCGGAGTCTCTGAGGCGCCTGCCCACCCAGGACCCTCTCACCCGGGGCCTCCACCTTCCTCTTGGCCTGGGTGTTAACCCACTTTTCTCCTCTCCCCGCAGTGTGCGTCATGTATACTCAAGGCATGGAGAACAAGCAGTGGCGGGAGGTAGGTACAGCCCCTCCCCACGTCAGAAACACCAGCCTGTCCCTGTCTGCCTGTCTGTCTGCCTGTCTGTCTGTCTGTCTGTCTGTCTGTCTCTAACTCTGGAGTGAGCCCCTGTCTGCCTGCCTGCCTGTCTGTCCATCTGCCTGTTGTCTGTCTGTCTGTCCGTCTCTAACTCTGGAGTGAGCCCCCTGTCGTGTGTCTAACTGCAGCATCTTAGCCCTGCTGAAGCCTACCAAGGTGTGCAAAGGTGGATATTGTCTCTGCTGTTATAGGGAAGGACTGAAGGGGGAAGAGAAGGCTCCTGCCCTTGGGGAGCCCAGTCTCAGGTGGAGACGGAGGGCCCCAGGCCTGTTAAGACCTCCTTGTCTGGTGGCCAGGGGCACACGTATAGCTTCTAGCACCATGTCTTGTCCACTGCAGCCTTCCTTCCCGTGATTTCTGACTGAGGCGAGCATGGCTTTGGTTAGGTGGTTTCCTGCACAGAAACCTGCAAGGGCTCCCTCTGCTTTGAACTGAGTCCCAACGCCTTAGCCTGGCTTCCAAACCCGCCTCATCCCAGCATGGCCACTTTCCAGCCTTCTCTCCTTCCCATTGCCCACACTCCCACTCCCTGTGCCCTTTGTCCCTGTGGGAGGGAGTGTGAGGAAGGGCAGACTTGAAAGGCCCACTCCCACGAAGTCATTTGCAGGTGAATGGGGCCTCCTGGAGCCCCTCAGTCTGTTCCCCACCCTGCAGCCAGGGGTTCCTGTTAAAACCCAAGTCAAGTTCTGTCCCTCCTCTGCTCAGAGCCCTCCAGTAGCTCCCATCTTACAAAACCACAGTCCCTCGGATGACCCCCAGACCCCACATACTGTGACCTCCCACTGCTCGGCCCACCCAGCTCTCCATTCCAGCCTCAGGGCTTTTGCACTGGCTGTTCCTTCTTCCAGGAATACTCTTTTCCCACATGCCCATGTGGCTCCTCCACCACTGCCCTCAGACCTTGACTCAGACGTCAGCCTGGTGAGGCCTCCCCGCCACCCAATCTAACATTCCAACCTCTCCCAGCCCTCCACTCCCCTTCCCTGCTTTTCATTTTCTCAGTGTCACTGTTCACCATCCACCATGCTCTGGTTTATTTATTCATCTTGCTGTCACATGTCACTCTCTGAGGGCCGGGATTTTCATCAGCTTTATTTACTGCTACATTCTGAGCACTGAGAACAGTGCCCAGCACACAGTAGGTGCTTAATAAATGGTTGTTAAGGAATGGTTAAGTAGGTTGTTAAGGAATAAAAGGATTAGGGGCCGGGCGTGGTGGCTCAAGCCTGTAATCCTAGCTCTCTGGGAGGCCGAGGTGGGCGGATCCTTTGAGCTCAGGAGTTCGAGACAGCCTGAGCAAGAGCGAGACCCCATCTCTACTATAAATAGAAACAAATTAATTGGCCAACTAATATATATATATAAAAAAAAAAAATTAGCCGGGCATGGTGGCACATGCCTGTAGTCCCAGCTACTTGGGAGGCTGAGACAGCAGGATCGCTTGAGCCCAGGAGTTTGAGGTTGCTGTGAGCTAGGCTGACGCCACGGCACTCACTCTAGCCTGGGCAATAAAGTGAGACTCTGTCTCAAAAAAAAAAAAAAAAAAGGATTAGGAGAGGTAGCTGGGCCTGCAGAGGCTGACAAGGCGTGCTGGCTATTGCATTCGTCCGTCCGTACCTCCCTCCCCGAGCTCCCGAGTTCCCGGGGCAGGGTTTCCAGGTGCAGTGAGGAAAGCAGGGGCGGGCTCGGGATGAGGGGTCCTGGTAGCCCCTGGCTCCTGTTTGAACAGCAAAAGCTGTTTCTCCTTTCTCTTGGAGAAGAGAGTGGCAAGCAAGGAGAAAGCTGAAGTCTAGGGGGAAGACTGTTGTTCCTTCCGTGGTGGGGAGTGGGGGGACCCCGCTGGGCCTCGGGGCTGAAGCTGCCGTCCGTGGCCTTCAGAGCTGGCTGGACATTGAGCCTGGGCCTGGCGATGAGAAGAGTTGCAACAATGGGACCACGGGTTTGCGGGAGGCTGTGGCCCTGTTGGGGTTGGCAGCCTCACCCTGTGCCCATCTCCACCCACACTGGGAGGGAGGCCGTGGGCTGCAGGTGGCGACCTGTGTGGTGTCTCCCTCCACCAAGAGAGGGACACCCAGTGGCTAAGAGGACGCAGGCCTGTCCCCAGGGTCCAGGGGAGGGGGCAGGAAGGGAGACAGTGCACAAGATGACCAATGCTGGGAGCTGGCTGGGCTGGCGGGGAGGCCCTCCCAGGTGACTCAGACTTTGTTGACCAACCTGCCTGCCTGGTGGGTGGACAGGCTGGGACACCCCCGCCCGTCTCCACCCCCACCAAGAAGCTGAAGGGGGTGGATTTCATCCATCAAACACGAAAGTTTACTTTTTCACCCTCTCCAAGACTCTAAAACAATTAACGCATAAAGCAGATTGCTAGGGGAACGTTTAGCCTACTTAAGCGGACTAATTACTTTTGAGGCCTTTTGGCTGCGCTTCATAGAAACCAGGAACGTGCTGATGTCTCGGTGATTCATTAAGGGAAGTCTGGAAGGGCCTCTTCAGAGGGGGCCGCGCGAGCCGCTGACTGCGTTCTGAAATTGAGACTCGCCTCCATTAGGCTGGGGTCCCCGACTGGCCGAGCCGCTTCCTGGTACGGAGCGTGCCCACCCGCGGGTGGGCGCAGGACGGTGGCGGACTTGGCCTGGGTGCACCTGTGTGGGCTCCTGGCTCCGGCCGTCTCTGGCGGTGGGGCCTGGAGCAAGTGCCGTGACCCGTCTGCACCTGTGTCCACACCTGCCGTCTGGGTCGCTCCTGCCTTGAGGCCTGTGGGAGAAGCACAATGGTGGAGCTGAAGTGCCGGGAGCACGGCGCCCCGCGATGGCACTCCTTGTGAGGCGTCATGCG
>VSMD01065150.1:0-25603 GCA_008750895.1 Mirza zaza
GACTCTATCTCAAAAATAAATAGATAAATAAAAATTTAAAAAGTTAAGCATTATTTCTAAATAACAAAAATCATTCCTTTTTGATTTTTTTTTTTTTTTTTTTAGTTTTTGGCCTTAGGAAAGATAAAGATTTAGATTTCTCTCACCTCACCAGCACCCCTACTTTTCATTCCTCATTGATTCTCTCTCTCTCACACACACACACACATTTCCTGTCTGCCCTGTATTTTTCCATTCTTCTGTTACAATTACATTATAAATTGGGTAAATTTTCAGAACTTGATTTTTATGATCAAGAAGTTCACAGCAGGCCGGGCGCGGTGGCTCAAGCCTGTAATCCTAGCTCTCTGGGAGGCCGAGGTGGGCGGATCATTTGAGCTCAGGAGTTCGAGACCAGCCTGAGCAAGAGCGAGACCCCATCTCTACTATAAATAGAAAGAAATTAATTGGCCAACTAATATATATAGAAAAAATTAGCCGGGCATGGTGGCACATGCCTGTAGTCCCAGCTATTTGGGAGGCTGAGGCAGCAGGATTGCTTGAGCCCAGGAGTTTGAGGTTGCTGTGAGCTAGGCTGACGCCACGGCACTCACTCTAGCCTGGGCAATAAAGTGAGACTCTGTCTCAAAAAAAAAAAAAAAAAAAAAAAAAAGAAGTTCACAGCAGACCATGTGTTATTAGCTGAATTGTGGGCCCCTTCCCCAGACTTTTATGTTGAAGTCCTCACACCCAGTACCTCATGGTGTGACTGTATTTGGAAACAGGGCCTTTAAAAAGGTGATTAAGTTAAAATGAGGCCGGAGAAGGGCGGGCACTAAGCCAACATAATGGGTATCCTAATAAAAAGAGGTGATTAGGACATAGATATGCACAGAGGGAAGACCATGTAAGGACACAGGGAGAAGATGGACATCTGCGAGCCAAGGAGAGAGACCTCACAAGAAACCAACCCCATGGACACCTTGATCTGGAACCAGAATTATACCTCTAGCTTCCAGAATTGTGAGGAAATAAATTTCTGTTGTTTAAGCCATAACTCTATGGTATTTTTTAAATGGCAGCCTGAACTAAGACACTATTTTATGTTTCTATTTCCTACACATTTTTTTCTTTTAAAAACTTTGCTTAGTCTGGGTACGGTGGCTCATGCCTGTAATCCTAGGTGGATTACAGGCCGAGGTGAGAGGATCGCTTGGTGTCAGGAGTTTGAGACCAACCTGAGCAAGATCGAGACCATGTCTCTACTAAAAATAGGAAAAAAAAAAAAAAAATGGTGGCATGGTGGCACGTGCCTGTAGTCCCAGCTTCTCAGGAGGCTCCTGGCTTGAGCCCAGGAGTTTGAGGTTGCTGTGAGCTAGGCTGATGCCAGGGTACTCTAGCCTGGGCAGCAGAGTGAGACTCTGTCTCAAAAAAAAAATATTTTTTTTTGCTTAATTTTTAGGAACTTAGCATGACTGTAAAGGGGCCTAAGGAAGTGTTTGGGGGTGATGGACATGTTCTTTATCTTTATGGTGATGATAGTTTCACCTCATTTACATATATATGCCAAAACTTATCAAACTGTACACTTTAAATATATGCAGTTTATTGTGCGTCAGTGAAAACCTTCAAAGTTCCTTCAGATGTGTAAAGCTCCTCTCCATGCCCTGAGACACGTTGGTATTCTATCAGTCTTCCTGAGGCCACCTTTCACAGGGCTTCTGACCAGTTCCGCAGCACCTGGCCTGTCCTCACACCTGCCACACACCTGTGGCCTGGAGATTTCCCTCCCCCACCAGCCCAAGGCTCCCCTTCTCCCTTTCTTGAGTTCAATCAATTATTTTCTGGATCCCACATTTTCTTCTTTCTTTGCTTTCCCCCTTTTATGCTTTTTTCTAGAAATTTCTTCAGATTTATCTTCTAACTCCTCTGTTGGGTTTTCAGTTCTGCTAGTAAGTTTTTAGTTTCTAAGAGCACTTTTCTTTTTCTGCCCCTCCTCTCTCCCCACTCCCCAGGTGGATAAGAAGATGCTCTGTGAGAGATCTTAGCAATTTCCGCATCCTGCATGGCGAGGTCTTCACTCACCCTTCCCCTCTTTTCTCTCAAAAAATAACTTTTTAATTTTCTGAATGTTTCTTAAAAATTTTGGTTCTAGTTTTCTGGCTCCTGAGTTTGCTGATCCTTGGCTGTCTGCTCACACTGTGAGGCAAGCTAAAATGCGGGTTACAAAAGTCTGCGCTTTGGGGAAGGGCTTATCCACTCTAACCCTCACTGTAGGGTGATCTGGTTGGGCTTTTATCTTCCAAATCCCTGATGTCAGCATCTTTGAGACTTGGGGCTCAGGCTGGTCAATTCTCCACAATATACTCTTCCATATTCCCGCCTAAAGGATGCTGGGCGCTCAGCTCAGCGAGGGCAGGCTCAGGACAGGTGCCAAGACCTTCCGTTTGTAGATTTTCACTTACCCCCTGTTTCAGTATAACCACCCTGCCCTCAACTGTGCTGGCATCTTCCAGACCAGAGACCCTTAGTTTTAGCTTCTCAAGAAGAGAAACCTCCAGTCTCTGCCATGGTAGGGAAGGAGTGTCTCGTGGCTCTGCAGATTCAAGGAGGAGTTTTTAGCTCCATCTTCCTTTCCACTTTCAGATCACCCACTACTACCAATCCCCATGCCTTCTGCAGGTTCTCAAATTTCAGTGGAATTGTGTCTTGGGTTTTTGCACTGCTGGCTTTAGATTCAGCTTTCTCTGGTCTGCCGAGTCAGTTACAGCTTCCCTATCTGCCTTCCAGCTTGCTACATCTTGCTGTTGTTTTTCTCTCTCCTGTGCCCTTCCTCTTTGGGAATTTATGCCAAAACAAACAAAAATTCCTTGTATTGTCATTTAGTTCCGCCAGAAAGCCTCAAAGATAAATGTGTGTACTTTGTCACTATTTTTAATCAGAAGTCAATCTGGAGATAATGTAAATAACCCAGCCGTGGCAGAAAGGAGCTGCAGATGATGGCTCATCCATAGACTTAAATATTGTGCAGCCATTAAAAGAAGTGTTTGCTGAGAATTTTTAATAAAGAGAAAACTCTTGTAACAACGTTAGTTGATTTTTAAAATGCTCCAAGATTGTTTACATAGGATGATTTCACCAACTTTTAAAATGTTCATGGAAAAAGTGTGGGTAAAAATATACTCATTTATAACTGATCAACACCTCAGTGGACATATAGGAATAATATTTACCGAGTGTCGGGCAGGTGGGGGGGGAGGGGATGGGTACAAACATACATAATGAGTGAGATGTGCACTGTCTGGGGGATGGTCACGCTTGAAGCTCTGACTCAAGGCGGGAGGGGGGCATGGGCAATATATGTAACCTTAACATTTGTACTCCCATAATATGCAGAAATAAAAATTACAAAATAAAAAATATATACACTCATTTATTAGTTCATGGTTCATGGATAGGATTACTTTTTCTGTAGTTTACAAATTTTTACAATGTGTAAATACTGTCTTTATCTTCTCATCACGAATTGGATTATTCAATAATATATATAATTACTGTAGAAAAGTTAGATAATATGTAAAAAGAAGATACAAACAGACATACATTGTTTTTTTTAATTACTCCAAAGCCCATCAAAGAGTTAAAAACTGTTAATATGTTGCTGTCTGTTTTCCTCCAAGTAAATTTACACACTGCTTTTATAATGAAAACGGTAGGTAACATTCTTCCTCTTTGTGTGCACTGTTAGAATCTTAGAGTCAATAGTGGGCTCATATAAGAAAGGCTAGTTTGGAGCCACTGTTAAAATACAATTGTTACCTGGAAGGAAATGGGAGATCCCTGGGAGCCTCTTAGCTTTCTCACCTAAGTCAACAGAAAGGATTGGTTTACTAGGTTTGCTAATTATCAGCCTGAAGGACAAGAGGACCTCGTACAACTTCCTGGGGAGCATCAAAAGGCTGAGAGAGAATGAGGACAGCACGCTGGAGACATCTGCATGGAGAGCTCCGGCCCAGGTGTGCTGCCAAGATTCAGCCCCGTTGCTCAGGATAGTCCTGCATATCAGCAAATACACGCCCCGTGTGTCCTGCAGATCACGCCACCAGCTGACTTGTAAACAGGAATTGGGGGAAGATAGCTAATGTTTGATGAGGATGATGAGTTTCTTCATTGGTATAAGAGAAGCAATCTCCCTTCAAAATGACATATGCATTCATTATCCCTGGCTTGTTTCTGCCATGGCATTTAAACTAGTGACCTTTAGACAGCATTCCTCTGTGCACGGTCCCCACCACGAGGTAGCACAAGAATGGACAAGGCACATTTTTGATCCAATGCATTTTGAGGATATCATGGTTACCTGCAAATATATCGGGAAGATTTCGATTCTTCTTGAAGCAGATCAGTGACCTGGTGTGTTTTATTTTTTACTAATGGGTGATTAACTTCTTCCTTTTGTTTTGATTTGGAACACCGAAAAAGACCCAAAATTTATAAATTTACTCCTTACTAGGTAAATCAGTTAGGTGGACCTTGCTGGGTTAGTTTTGGTTCCAAAACTGTGATAGGTTCAAAGTCTCTTGCCTCTTACAAGATCTTTTAATCTTCGGATCTTTTACTATCTCTTTCTCTAGCTCTATTTTCTTTCTTTTTCTCACTTTTTGTTAGGCTGTTGTCTTTATCAGTCTGTTTATTTGAAGAAGGAAGAGATGGATTGTTACTGGCCATTTAGTGTGAAAACAACAGTCTCATCTTTATCACTAGATAATTAAAAAAAAAATCCCCCAGCTGCCATTAAGTTATCTCATCTGCTCAGTTTTGGTTTTTAAGATCCTATCTAAATGAATTACAACCAGCAAAATTATAAAAAGAATTATAGTTAGAGACAGAAGATATTGGTAATTCTTTCCTGTTTGACAACGGATTTCTTTTGAAGAGGTTGAAAACAATCATTAACATCAATTTAAATGCTTATTTATTTTACAGTGGTTAACTATGAAGTGATCTTTGAAGAAGGGTATGTTCTGGAAAGTTAAGCACTGAAATTAGCCTGCCTGCTCTTTTGAGAATGAGTTTTAAATAAATTACCCAGTTTACTGAGGAGCTGACCATCCTACAAACTTCAATAATTCAATAAATATTCAACTTTCAAAAAACATGACAAAAGTGGCTTATTTGAAGTTTAGAAGTTGCTATTAGGTAGGTCCAAATGATGCAATATTTAGCATTCTTATGGAAACAGAATTTGGATAGATAGACAGATTTGCAGGGGAAATGTTTGAAGTAAAACAAAAGACTGAAATGACTTTCTCTTGTTTTGGAAGAAAAGGAGGTATAATTGCTTTCTTGAAACCTCAGTGTGTAGAGAGATTCCATTTGAATACTTAATAGACTAGGAAAAAGACAGAGCATCCTTCATGTAAAATATTGTTCTAAAAGTTGTACATGTATTAAATAACACACCCCAGCACAACACACTGAGGTTAATACTAGTGTCCACCCTCCTCCACCCGAACCTTTAAATTAATAAATTTTAGTTTTTAGAATAGTTTTAGGTTCACAGCAAAATGTACAGAGTCCCACATCCCGCCCCACCCAACCCCAGGCACAGCCTCCCGCTAACATGCCCACCAGAGCGGAACGTGATGCGATCCATGAACCTGCGTTGACAAATCATTATCACCCAAGGTCCGTAGTTTACATTAGCGTTCACTCTTGGTGTTGTACATCCTATTGGTTTGGACAAATGTATAGTGACATGTATCCACCACTGAAATCATACAGAACAGTCCTACTGCCTTAAACATCTTCTATGCTTAACCTATTCGTCTCTCCCTCTCCCCAACTCCTGGCAACCTAATCTTTTTACCATCTTTCTAGTTTTGCCTTTTCTAGGATGTCATATAGTTGGAATCATACAATATGTCGGTTTTTTTTTCTGATTGGCTTGTTTCAGTTAATGCGCATTTAAGTTTCCTCCATGTCTTTTTGTGGCTTGAGAGCTTATTTCTTTTTGGCACTGAATAATGCTCTGTTATATGTCCGTACCATAGTTTATTTATCCATTCACCTACTTGAAGGATATCTTGGTTGCTTCCAAGTTTTGGTAATTATGAATAAAGCTACTGTAAACATCCATATGCAGGTTTTTAAGTGGACGTAAATTTTCAATTCATTTGGATAAATTCCAAGGAACACAATTGCTGGATTGTATCATAGGAGTATACTAAATTTTACGACACTATCAAACTGTCTTCTCAAGTGGCTGAATCATTTTGCATTCCCACCAGCCATGAATGCGAGTTCCTGTTACTCCAGTTCTGCACCAGAATTTGGTGCTGTCAGTGTTTTGGATTTTGACCATTCTAATAGGTGTCCAGTGGTATCTCAGTCTTGTTTTAATTTGCAATTCCCTAATGACATGTTGAACATCTTTTAATATGCTTACTTGCCATCTGTATATCAACATTGGTAAGGTGTTTATTTGAGTCTTTGCTCATTTTTAAATCAGGTTGTTTGCTTTCTAATTGTTGAGTCTTCAGAGTTCTTTTAGGTCTTGAATAACAGTTCTTTATCAGATGTGTCTTCTTCCAATGCGTGGCTCGTCTTCTCGTTCTCTTGACATTGTCTTTCACAGAGTACTTGTTTTTAATATTAATAAAGTCCAACTTATCAATTATGTCTTTAATGGATCACGTCTTTGGCGATGTATAGAAAAAGTCATTGCCATATCCAAGGTCATCTATAATTTCTCCTATGTTATCTTCTAAGAGTTCTATAGTTTTGTGTTTTACTTTTAGGTCTAATGATCCACTTTGAATTAATTTTTGCAAAGAGTGTAAGATCTGTGTCTAGATTCATTTTTTTTGCATTCAGATGTCCAGTTGTTCTAGCACGATTGGTTGAAAAAGACTATATTTTCACCATTGTATTGCATTTGCTTCTTTGTCAAAGATCAGCTGATTATATTTATATGGGTCTATTTCTGGGCTTTCTATTCAGTTCCATTGATCTATTTGTCTATTTTTTTCACCATTACCACACTATCTTGATTACTGTAGCTCTGTAGTAAGTCTCCAAGTCAGGTAGTATCAGACCTCTGGCTTTGTTCTTCTGCTTTGGTATTGAGTTGGTTAGAATAGGTTTGTTGATATCCACAAAACGACTTGCTGGGATTTTGACTGAGTCAAATTTTGACTGGTTATGTTGACTCCATAGATCAAGTTGAGAAGAACTGACATCTTGAAAATATTGAGTTTTCCTATTAATAAATATGGAATATCTTTGTTTATTTAGTTCTTTGATATCTTTTATCAAAGTTTTGTAGTTTTCCTCATATACTTCCTCAAATACTAATATATTGTTACATTTATACTTGTGTTTAATTTTTGAGATTCTAATGTAAATGGTAATATATTCTTAATTTCAAATTCTACTTGCTCACCGTGGGTAATGAAAATTATTGATTTCTATAAATTAAATTTATCTTCTATAACTTGCTACAATTAATTATTAGTTTCAGGAATTTTTGTTGATTCTTTTGGATTTTCTACATAGATGGTCTTGTCATCTATGAACAAAGACAGTTTTATTTCTTCCTCCCAATCTGTATATCTTTTACCTTCTTTTCTTGTCTTATTGCATTAGATAGATCTTCCAATATGATAGGTCTTCCACTACTCCTTAAAAAGGAGTAGTGAGAGAAGACAGGCTTGCCTTGTTCTTGATCTTAGCAGGAAAAGTATGAGTTTTCCCATAATTAAGTATGATATTGGCCTGGTAAGGTGGCTTATGCCTGTAATCCTAGCCCTCTGGGAGGCCGAGGCTGGAGGATCGCTTGATCTCAGGAGTTTGAGCCTGAGCAAGACCCTGTCTTTACCAAAAATAGAAAAAAATTATCTTGGTATGATGGCCTGTGACTGTAATCCCAGCTGCTTGGGAGGCTGAGACAGGAGGATCACTTGAGCCCAGGAGTTTGAAGTTGCAATAAGCTATGATGACACCATTGCATTCTACCAGGGTGGGGTGACAGAGCAAGACTCTGTCTCAAAAAAAAAGTATGTTAGCTATAGAGTTTTTGTAAATGCTGTTTATCAAGTTGAAGAAGTTCTAGTCCTAGTTTGCTGAGAGTTTTTATTATGAGTGGGTGTTGGATTTTGTCAAATGCTTTTTCTGCATCTATTAATGGGATCATGTGATTTTTCTTATTCAGCCTGTTGATGTGTTGGACTACATTAATTGATTTTTGAATGTTGAACAAGCTTTACATACCTGAGATAAATCCCAATTGGTTGTACTGTATAATTTATTTTATACATTGCTAGATTCAATTTGATAATATTTTGTTAAGAATTTTTGCATCCTCATCTTACGTTTAGCATCTTATGTTCATGAGAGATATTGGCATGTATTTTTTATGGTTTTTATTATTATTTTTATTTCAGTATATTATGGGGGTACAAATGTTAAGGTTACGTATATTGCCCCTGCCCCCCTCCCCCCTCAAGTCAGAGCTTCAAGCGTGACCATCCCCCAAACATTGTACATCTCACTCATTATGTTTGTATATACTCATCTCCTCCTCCCCCCCTCACCCGCCCTACACCCGATAAATGTTATTGCTGTATGTCCACTTAGGTGTTGATCAGTTAATACCAATTTGCTGGTGAGCACATGTGGTTGTTTTTCCATTCTTGAGATACTTCACTTAGTAGAGTGGGTTCCAGCTCTATCCAGGAACATACAAGAAGTGCTATATCATCATTGTTTCTTAAAGCTGAGTAGTACTCCATGGTATACATATACCACATTTTATTAATCCACTCATGTATTGATGGGCACTTGGGTTGTTTCCACAACTTTGCAGTTGTGAATTGTTCTGCTATAAACATTCGAGTGGAGGGATCTCTTTTGTAGAGTGTCACTTGATCTTTTGGGTAGATGCCAAGTAGTGGAATTGCTGGATCAAATGGTAGATCTACTTGTATCGCTTTAAGGTATCTCCATATTGCTTTCCACAGAGGTTGAACTAGTTTGCAGTTCCACCAGCAGTGTAGGAGTGTTCCTATCCCTCTGCATCCATGGCAGCATTTACTGTTTGGGGACTTTTTGATAAAGGCCATTCTTACTGGAGATAAGTGATATCTCATTGCAGTTTTGATTTGCATTTCCCTGATGATTAGAGATGTTGAGCATTTTTTCACGTTTGTTGGCCATTATTCTGTCTTCTTTTGAAAAATTTCTGTTCATGTCCTTTGCCCACTTTTTAAATTTTTTTTTAATATTTTTTTTTTAGACAGAATCTCGCTTTGTTGCCCAGGCTAGAGTGAGTGCTGTGGTGTCAGCCTAGCTCACAGCAACCTCAAACTCCTGGGCTCAAGCAATCCTGCTGCCTCAGCCTCCCAAGTAGCTGGGACTACAGGCATGAGCCACCATGCTCAGCTAATTTTTTCTCTCTATATTAGTTGGCCAATTAATTTCTTTCTATTTATAGTAGAGATGGGGTCTCACTCTTGCTCAGGCTGGTTTCGAACTCCTGACCTTGAGTGATCCGCCCACCTCAGCCTCCCAGAGTGCTAGGATTACAGGTGCGAGCCACCTCACCCGGCCTCTTTGCCCACTTTTTGATAGGGTTGTTTGATTTTTCCTTGCTGATTTCCCCTAGTTCTAAATAGATTCTAGTTATCAGCCCTTTTTTGGATATGTAGCTTGCGAAAATTTTCTCCCTTTCTGTGTGTTGTCTGTTTGCTCTCTTGACAGTTTCTTTGGCTGTGCAGAAGCTTTTTAATTTGATCAGGTCCTATTGTTTATTTTTGTTGCTGTTGTGATTGCCTTTGGGGTCTTCTTCATAAATTCTTTGCCTAGGCCAATGTCTAGAAGAGTATTTCCAACGTTTTCCTCTAGAATTCTAATAGTTTCACATCTAAGGTTCAAGTCTGTTACCCAGCATGAGTTGATTTTTGTGAGAGGTGAAAGGTGTGGGTCTTGTTTCAGTCTTTTACATGTGGCTATCCAGTTTTCCCAGCACCATTTATTGAATAAGGATTCTTTCCCCCAGTATATGTTTTTGTCTGCTTTGTCATAGATTAGATGGCTATATGAAGATGGTTTTATATCTGGGTTCTCTGTTCTGTTCCAGTGGTCAATGTCCCTGTTCTTGTGCCAGTTCTAAGCTGTTTTAATGACTATAGCCTTGTAGTATAGTTTGAAGTCTGGTAGATTGATACCTCCTATTTTGTTTTAATTGCCTACGTTTGATTTTGTTATATAGGGTCTTCTCTGGTTCCATAGGCTGGTCTTGTAGAATGAGTTAGGAAGTGTGCACTCTGCCTCTATCTTCTGGAAGAGATCACAGAGATACCCAAGTGTATAATTTCTTCCTTAAATGTTTGGTAGAATTCACTAGTGAACCCATCTAGGCTTGGTGCTTTATGTTTTGGAAGATTATTAATTATTGAGTCGATTTCTTATATATATATATATATGTTATTCAGATCATTTATTTCTTCTAGTGTGAATTTTGGCAGATTGTATCTTTCAAAAAATTGGTCCATTTCATCTAGGTTATCAAATCTGTAGGCACAGAATTGTTTATAATATTCCTTTATTATTCTTTTAATGTCCATGGGATCTAGAATGTTGTCCCCTCTTTCATGTCTCATATTAGTAATTTGTATTTTCTCTCCTTTCTTAGTTAGCATGTCTAGAGGCTTATCATTTTATTAATCTTTTCAAATAGTAAGGTTTAGGTTTTGCTGATTTTCTCTATTGATCTACAGTCTTCAATTTCACTGATTTCTGTTCTGATTTTTATTATTTCTTTTCTCCTACTTACTTTGGATTTAATTTGCTCTTCTTTTTCTAGTTTCCTATCTATGGAGGAAGCTTAGATAATGGACTTTAGATCTTTCTTCTTTGCTAATATATGCATTCAATGCTATAAATGTCGCTCTAAGCACTGCTTTTGCTCCATCCCATAAATTTTAATAAGTTGTATTTTCATTTTTGTTTAATTCAAAATATTTTTATTTTTTTGAGATTTATTTGACTCACTTGTAATTTACAAGTGTGTTGTTCAATCTCTAAGTATTTTGGGAATTTCTAGTATCTTTCTGTTGTTGGTTTCTAGTTTAATTCCATTGTGGCCTGAGAGCAGACGTTTGTATGATTTACATTCTTTTAAATTTGTTAAGGTGAGTTTTATGCCGCAGAATGTAGTCTGCTATCCAGGTGAATGTCTCATGTGAGCTTGAGAAGAATATAAAATCTGCTGTTGTTGGATAAAGTAGTCAATCTATAGATGTCAATTATATTCAGTTGATTGATAGTGCTATTGAGATCAACTGTGTCCTTACTGATTTTCTGCCTTCTGGATCTATCCATTTCTGATAAAGAGGTGTTGAAGTCTCCAACTATACTGGTAGATTCGTCTTGTTCTTCTTGAAGTTCTATCAGTTCAAGAATTCATGTATTTTGAAGCTTTGTTGTTGGGTGCATACATGTTAAAGATTTTTATGTTCTTCTTTGAGAATTTATCTGTTTATCACTATGTAGTACCTCTTTTTATCCCTGATAACTTTCCTTGCTCTGAAGTCTGCTATGTCTAAGATTAATATATCTACTCCAAGTTTCTTTTTATTAGTGTTAGACAGTATATCTTTCTCCATCCCTTTACTTTTTAATCTCTATATGTCTTTATATTTAAAGTGAGTTTCTGGCCAGGCGCGGTGGCTCAAGCCAGTAATCCTAGCTTTCTGGGAGGCCGAGGTGGGCGGATCGTTTGAGCTCAGCAGTTCGAGACCAGCCTGAGCAAGAGTGAGACCCCATCTCTACTATAAATAGAAAGAAATTAATTGGTCAACTAATATATATAGAAAAAATTAGCCGAGCATGGTGGCACATGCCTGTAGTCCCAGCTACTTGGGAGGCTGAGGCAGCGGATTGCTTGAGCCCAAGAGATTGAGGTTGCTGTGAGCTAGGCTGACGCCAAGGCACTCACTCTAGCCTGGGCAACAAAGTGAGACTCAGTCTCAAAAAAAAAAAAAAAAGTGAGTTTCTTTTACACAACATAATTGAGTCTTGTTTTATGATCTACTCTAACAATCTCTATTTTTCAATGGTGTATTTTAGACCATTGATGTTTAAAGTGATTATTTATCTAGTTGGACTAATATCTACCAATTTATTACTGTTTCTATTTTTTTGCCTTTGTTCTTTCTTTCTATTTTTGTCTTCCATACTTTTTATGTTTTTAGTGATTTTTCATTGAGCATTTATATGATTCCTTTTTCTCTCCTTTCTTTGCATACCAATTTTTCTTCTTTTTAAACTCTTTTTAGTGGTTGCTCTAGAGTGTGCACAATACATTTACCACAAATCCAAGTCCACTTTCAAATAACACTATGCCACTTCACAGGTCTTGTAAATACTTTATAATGACTAATATTTCTAATTCCTATCTCCTGTCACTTATATCATTGCCGTCATTCATTTCCCTCATATATAAGTAGACAGATGTACATATATTTGAATACATTGTTGCTATTATCATTTTGCACAAACTGTTATCTGTTAGATCAACCAAGAATAAGAAAATAAAAGGTTTTATTTTAGCCTCTGATCTATGTCATTTTCCTTCTCTCAGAAGAATTTTTTTTTCTTTTTAGGACAGAATTAGAATTTGCTTTAAATATTTCTTTTTATTTTTTTCTTTTTATTTATTTTTTAGACACAGTCTCACTCTGTTGCCTGGGCTAGAGTGTGGTGGCATCAACCTAGCTCACAGCAACCTCAAACTCCTGGGCTCAGGGGATCCTCCTGCCTCAGCCTCCTGTGTAGCTGGGAGTACAGGTATGTGCCACCATGCCCGGCTAATTTTTTCTATATATATTTTTAGTTGGCCAATTAATTTCTTTCTATTTGTAGTAGAGACAGGGTCTTGCTCTTGCTCAGGCTGCTTTTGAACTCTTGACCTTGAGCGATCCACCCACCTCAGCATCCCAGAGTGCTAGGATTACAGGGGTGAGCCACCACTCCCCGCCTGCTTTCAATGTTTCTTTGGAGAAGGGGAAACCACACTTCTATGCAATGAAGAGAAACATTTTTACAGTTTGGGAGTCTTTTATTTTTCACACATCTTATGCCATGAATTCATAGGGAATAGTTCCAGCAGCTCAGGCTCCTTTCCATTGTTTCTCACAAAATGTGCTTCTCTGGGTGGAGCAGGCTGGTGCTTCAGTTGAACCTAGGTACCTTTCCCTTTGGCTTCCTTCTTTTTCTGTTTGTTTTCTTTCACACATTTCAAGAAGCTATCTCAGTTCTTAGAGTGCTTAATATATGCTCACTATGCACTTTAATCCTCCTGGCAAGAATCTTGCCCTTAATTTGTTTGTTTACAGGAATGCCAACAGCATGCTGGGTAACAGTGTAGACTTCCAGTGTTGCCATGGTGACATCTGTGGGGCATGTCTACTATATCACCTTTCTTGTAGAGTCATGTATGTGGCCAAAGGAACAACTCCATGTTCTCTTTCCCTTTGTGTTCATCATTTTGGGAAATTACTAGAAGATGGTGGCTGTGGCCAACAGGAAGCTCAGAAGAACTTTTTAACATTTCTTGCAAGTCAGCAAGGCAAGTCAGCTGGCAACAAATACCCTTGTTTTTGTTTGAGAAAGTCTATATTTCTCCTTCACTTTTTAAAAATAATTTCAAAAGATACAGAATTTTGGGTTGGTTTTCGTTTTTGCTTTCCTCTTAACCCTTTAAACACTTCTCTTTTGCACGATTTTTGAGAAGTCTGATATCATTCTTATCCTTCCTCTTCTATAGGTAAGATGTTCCTTCCCTCTGGCTTCTTTCAAGATTTTTTTTTTAGTTTTTATTTTCTGAAGTTTGAATATGACAAGCCTAGGTCTAATTTTTTTCTTTTTTTTGGCATTTATCCTACTTGGTGTTCTTGGAGCTTCCTGGATCTGTGGTATCTGGCATTAATTTGGGGACATTCTCAATCATTATTGCTTCAAATATTGTTTCTATTCTTTTCTCTCTCCTCTCCTTCTTTTTTTCTTTATTTTGAGACAGAGTCTCACTCTGTTGGATAGGCTAGAGTGCGGTGGCATCAGCCTAGCTCACGGCAAGCTCAAACTCCTGGGCTCAAGCGATCCTCCTGCCCCAGCCTCCCCAGTAGCTGGGACTATAGGCAGGCACCACCATGCCCAGCTAATTTTTTTCTATTTTTGGTTTCCAGGCTAATTTTTCCTATTTTTAGTAGAGACAGGGTCTCACTCTTGCTCAGGCTGGTCTCAAACTCCTTCCTTCAAGCCATTCTCCTGCCTTAGCCTCCCAGAGTGCAAGGATAGGTGTGCACCCCTGTGCCCAGCTTCTCCTCACTTTCTTATATTCCCCTCACAGATACTGTTACACCTTCTGTAGCTGTCCCATAGCTGTCAGCTAGTCTGTTCTGTTTTTCTCAGTACTTTCTCTTTTTCAGATTTGGAAATTTCTATTCTTACATTTTTAAGTTCAGAAATTAGTGTCCAGTGTACTAATGAGCCCAGGAAAGACATTCTTATTTGTCACAGTGTTTTTGATTTCTTGCATTTCTTTTTGATTCTTTCTTAGAGTTTCCATCTCTTTGGTAACATTATCCGTCTGTTCTTGCATGTTATTCACTTCTTTCATTAGAGCCTTTAGCATATTAATCAGAGTTTAAAAAAATTTTTGGTCTGGTATTTCCCACATTCCTGCCACATCTGACTCTGGTTCTGATGCTTGTTCCAACTCTTTCAACTGTGTTTTTTACCTTTTAGTATGCCTTGTAATTTTTTTTTTTAAGTGGACATGATGTACTGTGTAAAAGGAATTACGGCAAACAGGCCATTAGGAATGTACTAGTAACATGTGGGGAGGAGAAGCCTTCTATAGTACTGTGATTAAGGCTCGTCTCTTGGAGATCCTGTCCTCTGGACTGTGAACTTCACCAGTGTTTCTTAGATTTTTTTTTTCTCCCTTTTGTGGGATAAGATAGCTAAAGGGGGCTGGAGTTGGGTATTTTCCTTTCCTCGTGTAGGTTAGCCTGTAATAAAACCCCAGCAGGCTAAAGGTTCTGGTAAAATAGTTTCTGCTGAGTGCAGGCCTTGTGAAAAAGAGCAGAATGCTCTGGCATGTTTCAAAATGGTTCTTTTTTCCTTCCCCTTGCTGGAAGCACAAGTGGATTTTTCTCTGCTATTCACTGTGAGGACCTGGTAGAGCTCCTGGTGGTAAAACTTACATAAGTGTCAGGGCCTCCCTGTGACTGGGTTCCCCTGCAGTTCCAGCCTCCAGTACTTCTTCAGTTACAGTTTAGCTTTTCCTACCCTGCACTAGTTCTTGCACAGGTTTCTGCTTATGGTTTTCTACTCTAGTAAGTTGTGATTCTCTGTGTCTGTCTGTCTGTTTCTCCAATTTTGGGGGGAGCAGTTTGCCTAAAATATATATAATATATATGTAATATATATATATATATACACACACACATATACTTCTTACATAAAAATACAATGTCTATGGAATGCTAGGAGGTCCTAAATAGGACCACTTCCATAAACTGATGTGTGACTTCTTTTCAGATTTTCAGTTTAGTTACATGTAGCCTTACATAGGAGGCATTCCGTGGATATTTATTGAATGTATGAATGATGGAAGGATGGATGGATTCATTACTCATTGAACACATACTAAACACCAGACACTATTAAGTTCTGAGAATAAAAATAGAAACAAGGTAATTCCTCTTCTCATAAAAAGTCTACATTCTAAAATGGTAAATTTTTTAAAGGGGAATAATCTGGCAACCCAAGAGTACTGCACACAGTGTCTATGTGTACGTGATGTGCTCACAGTACTATTTTAGCTTAAATGGAGGGGTCTCTGTTATTAAAGTATAGGAGAGAATCAGCTAATATTGATTTAAGCTTACCCTCTAAATGTTCCCAAAAGTTAGTGGAAAATATCATTGAATTTTGTAGGTTTGTCATGAGGAAAAATACTTTTACTATAGGAGCCAGCATCAGGACGAAAGGGAGTGGATGCACGTGGACTCACCACTTCTCTTCCTCTACTTGCACCCCGACGGACTGGAACTTACTGGGCGCTCTATTCTCCCCTGTCTTGTCAGGTTCGTCAGCATCATCCACCTGAAGAAATCATCAAATAAATCGTTACTCCGTTTCCACTGCTGTGCTTGAAAAACAAATGTCGCCTTTTATCAGACACATCTGTAGTATTACTGGGATGTTCTGTGATTTGTAACTTCTTTTTCAATATTTGCCTATTTGATGAGCGCCATTCCTACCTCATAGGCATGCTTTTTGACTCTGCTGATCTTAGTAAAATGCAATCGTCTTCTCTCCCAAGTGGCTGATGAACGCCCACCCATAGATTTGCAAGTACATACTCACCTGTGAGCACTATATTAGAGGGGTGTGCTACATGGAAACATGTTCTTGGAAGTTTTGAATTTGAAGACAACAAAATACAAAAGAAGGAGGAAAATTCATGTATTGTAGTTACAATTGTTGATTTTGGGAGATGTCGATGTCAACTTTATTAAGATAAATTATACAATATCTTTATTTTTCCCCTTACATTAAAAAATTGGGGCCGGGCGCGGTGGCTCAAGCCTGTAATCCTAGCTCTCTGGGAGGCCGAGGTGGGCGGATCATTTGAGCTCAGGAGTTCGAGACCAGCCTGAGCAAGAGCGAGACCCCATCTCTACTATAAATAGAAAGAAATTAATTGGCCAACTAATATATATAGAAAAAATTAGCCTGGCATGGTGGCGCATGCCTGTAGTCCCAGCTACTGGGGAGGCTGAGGCAGCAGGATTGCTTGAGCCCAGGAGTTTGAGGTTGCTGTGAGCTAGGCTGACGCCACGGCACTCACTCTAGCCTGGGCAATAAAGTGAGACTCTGTCTCAAAAAAAAAAAAAAAAAAAAAAAAAATTGGCTTTGAATATCACTCTGTAGTTTCCAAATAGCTATGTATATATTGCAGCTCATATAAAAAATATGGCCATATGTAACTGATAGCCTATGTGACAGATTAGCCCCAACCCAAATTCAAAGTAAATTTTAAACTATTCAGAGAAATTAGGTTTATTCCTTTTTTGCCCATGTATTTAGTAAATTATTGTTTCCTAAATATAAAAGCAATTTAATGTAAGTTATATACAATTAAATACAGAAATATATAAGGTAGAAAGTCTCCCAAGGTTCACTGTCAATTCTTTAATGCATACTTATCTGTCTTTTATATATATGATATATATTTAATAAATATTTATTATATATTTAGATGTGTATATATAAATGATTATTAATACTAAAATTACACAGATGAGATTATGCTGCATGTTTTTTCTTCAGTTTGCTTTATTCATTAACACTGCTATCTTTTGGACATTTTATCATCTTAGTAAATGTAGCTATACTACAGCCTTTTGTTGGCTGTATGAATATTTCTTTTAATGACTATTTGCTTAAGTAAGATAGGCCCAGGGTAATTTGCTCTTTGTTGCTATTACGTATTATATTACAAATAACATTTCACATGTATCTTTTTGAACAATTGTGCAAATATTGTTTAGGAAAAATTCTTAGAAGTAAAAATGCCAGGTAGAAGCTACTGAGCACCTGCAACTGTAAGAGACATTTCATCAAATCATTTATCATCCCCCAGAGTCAGTGCCCGGGAATGCCCATTTCCCTACACCCTCCCCAATACCAAATACTGGCAAACTTTTAAATTTTGCAAATACCACAAGTGAAAAATATTTATTGGCCTCTTCTATTTCTAAATTATCTCTTCAAATCATTTACTAGTTCCTTCTCCCCTAATTGAGTTGTTTTTGATTTTCTTATTCCATAATATTTCTTAATATCTTTTGACCCTAAACCCTTTCTCTGTTATATTAATATATACTGCAAATGTTTTTCTCTCCATTTATCATTTGTCTTTTAAACTTTGTCCTTCATTGTAGAGAACCTTATTATGTAGTCATATCTAGCCTTTATGGTTTGGAAAGGCCTTCTTTTCTCTGAGAATTTTCTTTTTTTTAGTAATGGGCTCTCACTGTGTTGCCCAGGCTGGTCTCAAACTCCCGGCCTCAAGCAATCCTCTGCCTCAGTCTTCCAAGTAGCTGGGACTACAGGTGTATACCACTGTGCCTGGCTTCTGAACATATTCTTTAAAGTTCTCCTGTATTTACTTTTATGCTTTCAATTTTTTCTTTCAGATTTACTTCTTAAATCTACTATCCTGAAATGTTTGTATGTAAGATATATATGTAGAGATCTAACATTCCCCTAATCCCCCACCCCTTGGATTATCAATTGAGCTGGCTCCAGTCATTAACTAATTCATCTTTTTTTTTTTTTTTTTTTTTTTTTTTGAGACAGAGTCTCACTTTGTTGCCCAGGCTAGAGTGAGTGCCATGGCGTCAGCCTAGCTCACAGCAACCTCAAACTCCTGGGCTCAAGCAATCCTGCTGCCTCAGCCTCCCAAGTAGCTGGGACTACAGGCATGTGCCACCATGCCCGGCTAATTTTTTCTATATATATATTTTAGTTGGCCAATTAATTTCTTTCTATTTATAGTAGAGATGGGGTCTCGCTCTTGCTCAGGCTGGTCTCGAACTCCTGAGCTCAAAGGATCCGCCCACCTCGGCCTCCCAGAGAGCTAGGATTACAGGTTTGAGCCACCGCGCCCGGCCTAATTCATCTTTTTGATTTAAAATGACAACTTTATCTCATACTCAACTTTACCTATACAGCCAGTCCCTGGGTTACGGATGACCCCCCTTAAGATTACAGATGACCACTTGTAAGGCGTACTTACAAATAGGCTCCCAAGGCTCCCCTTAGGATAATTTATAACTAAATAATTAAATTAATGATTAGGGAACTGGTTTATTCTGTGCATGATGTAAGTGGTTCCTTGGTGCGGCATCTTTAACGCTAGCGGCCAGTCTCATGGATAGAGAGAGAAGCAGCTGATAGAAACATAAGAACGTGAAGAATCAAAGATCCACAGCCAAGAAAATTTACACAAAAGAATTAGCTGAAGGCTTTCATCTCATTGAAGTAGGATTCACTGAGCTTGAAAAAAAGGAAAACGGCTGTGTAAACAACCCTAGATACCTCTTTCTTTCTCCCTGTCTCTCTCTCTGTTTTTTTTTTTTTTTGAGACAGGATCTTGCTCTGTCACCTTGGCTAGAGTGCAGTGGCATCATCATAGCTCACTGCCATCTCGAACTCTTGCGCTGAAGCAATCCTCCTGCCTCAGCCTCCTGAGTACCTGGTACTACAGGTGTGTGCCAGCACGCCCAGCCAATTTTTACACTGTTTTGTAGAGAAGAGGGTCTCACTCTTGCTCAGGCTGGTGTTGAACTTCTGACCTTGAGCAATCCTCCCACCTTGGCCTCCCAGAGTGCTAGGGTTACACGCGTGAGCCACCACGCCCGGCCTAAAGAGTTATCTGTATATTCTTTTTTTTTTGAGACAGAGTCTCACTTTGTTGCCCAGGCTGGAGTGAGTGCCGTGGCATCAGCCTAGCTCACAGCAACCTCAAACTCCTGGGCTGAAGCAATCCTCCTGCCTCAGCCTCCTGAGTAGCTGGAATGTTGCCCAGGTTGGTCCCAAAATCCTAGCCTCAAGTGATCCTCCCTCCTGCCTCAGCTTTCCAAAGTGCTAGCATTATGGGTATGAGCCACTGCACTCGGGCTGTTTTGTTTTCTAATACATTTATCCCTACTTTTATAATTAGTAATTCCTTCCTTTTAACTTGTTGTTCTTTTTCTAGCTTTGTGAATTGAATGTTTAGTTTGTATTGTAATATTTCTTCTTTAATTATGAAAGAACATAGAGCTATGAATTGTTAGATTATGGGTATCACCACAGCCCATAGTGATGATTTATAAGATTTCTGTTGTTATTTATTTCATAACAATCGTGAATTTCTTCCTTAATGCAAATGTTTTTAAAAATGTTTTCAAATGGTTAGATTTTGTTATCCGTTTAGTGTTAATTTCTTTTTTTACAGTTGAATAAATGTATAGGGTACAAGTGCAATTTTGTTATAGTCATAGATTGTGTAGTGGTCAAGGTTTTTAGGGTATCCATCACCCAAATAACTTACACTGCAACCTTTAAGTAATTTCTCATCATCTACCCTCTCTCGTTCCCCTCACCCTTCCGAGTCTCCACTGTGTATCATTCCACGCTCTACATCCATGTGTACACACTGTTTGGCTCCCACTTATGAAAGACAACATGTGATATTTGTCTTTCTGTTTCTGAGTTATTTCATATAAGATAATGGCCTCCAGTTTCACCCATGTTGCTGCAAAAGACACGATTCCATTCTTTTTTATGGCTGAATAGTACTCCAGTGTGTATGTATATCACATTTTCTTTACATTTAGTGTTAATTTCTAGTTTTAAGGCGTTATAGTAAGAAAACATGACTGTCATGTTTGTTCTTTTGGGACTACATTAAATTATCTCTGTAGGTTCATTAATTTTGACTTGGGATAAATATTCCCAAAATCTCTTCCTAAATACACATTGATGCTGACTTCTAAGAAATCAAAATAAAGTTTGCAAAGTAAAAATTAGTGAAACTGTCTCCTTAGTTTTTTTTTTATTGTTTTAAGCCAATCAATTATATTAATAAATCAGAACTAAGGTGATCCTATAATTTTTTAAAGCCCTCTTTCAAATCATCACAACAATTCATTTGTTTTGTATTGTTTGTGAAAATAGTTAACTTGGCAAAGATAAGTTTTGTCATTAGCAGTTGGATTTATTTCTTCACATAGGGCATAAAATATATGTGTACACTAGGACAGGTATTAAAGGAAATAAGTCTTAGGAGTGCAATCTTAATTTTCTTTTATTTTTAATTCAGAGAATGAGAAAGCAACTGCATTTTACATAACACGAAATATTAAGCTTAAAGTTCTTTTAGTCTGTTTTGCATCATGAATTAAATGATCCTGGATGGAAGTCACAATCTACCATGTGGAGGTGGAGGAGTTAGGGTCTAAAGCTAGTACATGTGTAGCTATATAGTCAGAGTTGCCATTGAGACTCAAGGACACTGTAGCCAACTGTTTCCAGAGGTCACCTTTGCAGAGTAGAGTAGGAATAGGAGCTTAGGAATAGGAGCTGAGAGTGGGAAAGGAGGAAGAATTTCATATTTTGTTCTACATGCTCCTCTACCATATGAAACCTTTATAATAAAACTGTATGGCATGACTTACTCATTTTGTAATTTAAAAACAAAAACAAAAACAAAATCCTTAATGGTGCCCATGAATTTTCATATATGACATATAACTTTGTTCTAAATCCAAAGCATCAAGTCCCTACATCTCCCACCTAACCCACAGCACTAGAACACCGGAAAAAAAAAAAAAAAGCACAAGATAAAGTATTTGACTTGACTTTTGGAGCCATATCACATAAAAGTACAATCTTTAAATATTCTAAAATCCTATTTAGTGCCATGAGATGTTCCCACTAGAGGGTGGGAACCAAGGCTGCATGTTCATCGCGCCCGTCTCAGGCTTTTCACTGCACATGCTCTTTGAAAGAAATAGAACATTTATTTGTTTATCAGACAAAGTGCCTTGTTCTGGTGGTATGCTTACTGTCTAGCAGCTCCAAGCCTGTCTCCTACACCCATCTGCTCTGTGACCCTGGGACAGGACTGCCGAACTACGTTTCCCAGGCTTCCTTGCTGGCCGGCTTCCAGTTATGTTCCAACAAAAGAAGGTGGGAGAAGGAAAGGGACTGCCTTCCTGTTTCTACCTTCTGTGGGCATCGCTCCAGCATCCAAGGGCAGCCTTGGCTCCAGCCTCCAGCTCCTTCCGACAGCTCACGCACCAGCTGTGCTGCAGCCCTCAGTAGTACCAGCACCAGCTGACTGCGCCCCCCTCCTGGTCTGAGCACGGGCCATACCAGGGCCTTTCTTCCCAGCGCCTAAATTCTGCTAACCCCACCTTTCCCGTTTTGTTCCCCCGGCCCTAGGAGTGGGAACTGCTTCCTGCATCCCTTATTGCTCTCGCAGCCTTCCCGTACCTGTGTAACCAATATTGTGTATTAAGCTGCCTCTGTTTGAGAAATGAGCCTGGCTTCTGATTTCCTGAAAGGGATGCTAACCAATTCCATATGGCTGGAGACGCATGTAGATGAAAAATGCTTAGGATGTCAGCCAGAGCAGGATGTTGCAGCCGTACACTTTGCGGTTGTATCAAGATTACCCAATGAAGCTTTTTTCAAAAGATGCATGCTAACTACTTCCCTTAAGAACCATGATCCTCAATGCATAGAGAATACCGAAAAGGAAAAAGAAAGGACACAGGGGTTACAGGGCTCAGGAGAACAGGAATTAAGGACATTGTCTTCCTCTTGGCTCCACCTCACCTATCTAACTGCAGGTTCATTTGCACCAAAGTGTTAGCATCTTCTAATAGTTAGTCATTGTATGCAAATTTATCTCTGTGATTTCTACCCTCTTAGATCCAAATATTGACAAATGTCACCTTTCTTACATGGTATCTAGGGTCATCTAGTTAAATTTATGAAGTGGCTTTCCAAAACTTTAAAAGAAATTGCAGGGTACTTAAATCTCTGTCTTAAACAAAAATTGAGAAAGCCCTCAGGTGATAAAATTTAAGTATATTTGACTAATTGTGATTTTATTTATTTATTTATTTATTTTAGAGAAAGCGTCTCACTCTGTCACCCAAGCTGAAGTGCAGTGGTGTCACCATAGCTCACTGCAACCTCCAACTCCTGGGCTCTAGTGATCTTCCCACTTAAGTCTCCTGAGTGTGCCGCCATGCATGGCTATTTTAAAATTTTCTTGTAGAGATGGAGTCTCTCTATGTTGCTAGGCTGGTCTCGAACTCTTGGCCTCAAGTGATCCTCCCACCTCGGCCTCACAAAGTACTGGGATTACCCTGCCACTCCTTCTCCACGAAAGGACAATACTAGTAATAACAATTCTAATATTTTTTGAGCTTTTCTTATACCAGGCACTGAGCTTAGAGCCTTACATATATCAGTCAATATTTACTACCGCTTGTAAAGGACTGTATGAAAGAAGGACTATTAGTATTCTCATTTCTAGATGAGGAAACTGAGATGCAGAGAAATTAGGTAATTGGCCTATGTTCACCTAGGTTATAAAGTAAATGGGTGTAATATTAGCTATTAGGTATGGATTCAATTAAAAGTGTCAGGAAAGGCTTGGAAATTCTGGCCCTAAAGAGGGACAGAATGGGACAGAGTCCAAGATCCTAGAGTTACATATTTTGGGGATTAGTATGGAAATTAGATTTCTGTATAAAGAAATTCGATGAATATTTTACATCTTGAATTTGTAACCTGCTCCATGAACCCCTTAACTAACTACTTGACCCTTTGACTTATTTCCCAGAAATGATGATGGCCTGGGAGTCCTGGTCTCAAGTGATCCTCCTGCCTCCACCTCCCAAAGTGCTGGGATTATAGGCGTGAGCCAGCACAAGGGTCTGAAGTGATGGATTTTCTACAGGACAGAGGGGTTAAGGTTCCCAAGTCCCCAGAGCAGGCTTCCTGATGTCGAGATTCACCATCCCCCGCAACCTGCCCCCATGCGAAAAGTGACTTGTGAGATACACCAATGCCAGCCCCAACGCACGTGCCCCTTTGTTTAAAAGCCCATGATATCCCTTAGTTGGAGAGATGGATTTTATGCAGCTTCTCCTGTTCTCCGGACAAGACATACGTCCTATTAAAAATTCGTTTCTTCCTTGGTAATCCTTGTCATCTCAATAACTGGATTTTTGCATGACAAGCAAAAGGACCTAGACTGAAACTCCCTTGTGGTTTTTTTCTTTTTTACACTTATTATTTCCCAACCAAGTATCACATGTTTATTTTAGGCATCTAAGCACAGTCTTAGCTTTGTCATCGTAAGGTGGGTGATGTTGGGCTAGTTACCCAACCTCTCTACTCTCATCTGTAGGGTAGAGATAACCATAACACCTATGCCATATGGTTGTCGTAGGGCTGAATATAAAATACTCATGTAAAGTACTTAGTACTCTGCTATAATTTATACAGCAGTGCACAATGATTGGAGGAAGAATAAGAACAATTTTTTTGCTCACTGAAATGGCCACGTAGTTAAGAAGTAGGGTAATTTCTGAAGCAATACTTTTCTCCCCAATATTCTATGTGAATTTCAGAGTAGTTCTGTTTTGCTAGGTGAAATTAATAATGATAGAAGTTGGATTTCATCTATGTGAATACTTCATTCTAAGTAAAAATTATTTTGGAAGTAACCTCTAAGACCAACCAGTCAGTTGGATTGATAAACAATTATCTTCAAAATAGATTGTTAAGTGAAAAAGGGCAAGATTTAGAATAGTGCGAGACACATGCTAACATTTAGGGGGCAAAAAAATAAAATACATACTTTCTTGAATATGCACAAAATATCTCTGGATGGAGATGCAAATGTTGATTATATTGATTTCCTCCGGAAAGGAGAACTGACTTGCTATTGAACAGGAACAGGTGACTCTGCACCTTCCTATAAGTTTAGAATTTTGAACAATGGGAATTTCCTACCTATTGAAAGTAATACAAAATAAAATAAGAAAGAAAGAAATGAATATTGAGAAAGTAGAAGCAAACTAACATTCCTCGGTGCCAACTTAGTGCCATATAGGAAGGTCAGTTTTTTTTATTGTGGTAAAATTTTTATAATATAAAATTTGCAATTTTAACTATTTTAAGTGTACAGTTCAGTGACACTATGCACATTCCCATTGTTGTGCAACCACCACCACTATCTACCTCCAGAATTTTTTCATCATCCCAAACCGAAACTCTGTACCCATTAAACAATAACCCCCATAGGAAGCTAGATTTTTTTTTTAACTCAGTTTTCAAATAATGCTGTAAGGGATAAATGAAGAAATAAAGGCTCTGATCGATTAAGTAATTGCCTAGGACAACACAGACAACCAACCTCTGCTCTTCCCCATTCCTCAAAATCCTCCGGGTGGCAGGAGGAGAATTAGCTTCCAGTAGAAACTTAGAGAGATGTGGGGTAGAGGCTGGCCTTGGGCACTTGTCTCCTATAGCGTCATCTACTCCCAAGCACCAATGCTACAAGTTCTTTTAGGAAACTTGACAACTTGTGCAATGGTAACCTGTAGGTTATAAAAAAGCATTTGGCTCATTGTTGCTAAAGAAAGATCAATTGCCCTTTAAAAGTGGACTTTGCAGATTGGACTGTAAAAATACACTATCGTTGTGAGAATATACCCCACGCCTGGCTTTTAGATGAGCCTTAGAGTTGGTTGTGTGGATAGATTTGTTGCACACCAAGTCGAGAAGTTCTTAATCAAAGGGCACCTGCAGAATGATACAGCACAACAAAAGTGGGGAGAAAGAATGATTCTTCTGCTGTGATAGAAGGAAACTTCTAGCAGGATAACCCAAGCCAAACAGATATAAAAAAAACAAGCAGCATCAGTTTGATCTTATCTTTGAAAAGCAGGAAACAGTGAACTGAACTGAGAATCCT
>VSMD01065151.1:0-16891 GCA_008750895.1 Mirza zaza
GGGCGCGGTGGCTCAAGCCTGTAATTCTAGCTCTCTGGGAGGCCGAGGTGGGCGGATCATTTGAGCTCAGGAGTTCGAGACCTGCCTGAGCAAGAGCGAGACCCCGTCTCTACTATAAACAGAAAGAAATTAATTGGCCAACTAATATATATAGAAAAAATTAGCCGGGCATGGTGGCACATGCCTGTAGTCCCAGCTACTTGGGAGGCTGAGGCAGCAGGATTGCTTGAGCCCAGGAGTTTGAGGTTGCTGTGAGCTAGGCTGACGCCACGGCACTCACTCTAGCCTGGGCAATAAAGTGAGACTCTGTCTCAAAAAAAAAAAAAAAAAAATTCTGTTATGGTTATAGTCAATTGTTACAGTTGAAAAACTAGATTTTTTAAAGCTAAATTTCCTGCTATTGTATAGTTTTATTATAATAAAATAAAGGGGTGGTTTGGGAAGAAAGAGTGGAGAAGATGATCATGGAATGTTAGGGTGGGAAAAATTTAGAGGCCACCTAGACCATCTTCCACATTCTAGAGATGAGAAAACTAAGGCCCTAAGAATTAAATATTTTCTATATCTCTTAAGCTGTCATAGTACACAAAGTATAAGATTCAAGGTGTGTGAAAGTGATTTTCATTTGATAATTTAGACAGTCTTGCAAATATACTTAACTAATGTCTAAAACTGTATAGAGAAATGAAAAAAAAACCCCAATTTAAAAAACCCTGATACATAAAAGGTGCTCAATAAATATTTCTGAATGAACCAAAGAATATTTTATTGCTTTCATTTTTCAAATTCCCTCACAGTCCTTAAATTTCTATTTTATATGCAGTCTTATACATATAATCTGTTACTTTGCTTTTTACACCTGAGTTATAGTGTCAACATTTTCCGTGTTGTTATAAAATATGACTATAACCTTTTAAAGGACTTATTATAATCCTTTATAGTAAGTTATAACACTCTGAGTCAGATTCCAAAATGACTATAAATAGAGGTGGATCCAGATTTGGGGGGGCCCTCATTAAGAAAAAAATACAAAAATATATTACTTTTTAAAAATTTAGAAGATAATGAAAATTTATCTAGCTTTTTCAAAAGACCATTTCTGGGGCGCCTCCAGGGCTTTGAACAATGAAGGGCCCTGAATCTTCATTAACTTCACTATACATCTGCTTCTATTAATAACCAGACACCATCTTCATGGTGGTTATGATATAGTTAGAAGTTTACTAAAACTTTAGAAATGTATGTCAACATCACCCTTTGATAGTGTTAGAAGTTCTTTCTATCTCGCTGGACCTGGATTCTCTTTCAGGCCCCACTGTAAACTTAGGGGCTTTTATTTTATTTTTTGAGGGTTTTGCTCTGTTGCCTGGGCTAGAGTGTCATCGTAGTTCACTGCAACCTCAAACTCCTGGGCTCAAGCTATCCTCCTGCCTCAGCCTCCTGAGTTGCTGGGACTATAGGCACATTCTACCACACCCAGCTAATTTTTCTATTTTTTGTATAGATGAGGTCTTGCTATGTTGCTCAGGTTGATCTCAAATTCCTGGCCTCAGGCTATCTTCCAGCCTCAGTGTCCCAAAGTGCTAGAATTACAGGCATGAAGCCACCAAATTCAGCCTAAACTTAACTTCTTCAGCCCTCAAATTCCTCATTTGTAGAATGGGTTTAATATCTATCTTAAGGAATTACTAACAAAAATGAAGATAAAATACTTGGTACAGTCCTTGACACATAGCAAATGCCCAGTAAATATTAGCTATTATATCAATAGTTAAAATAACCTACCATACAGGGAACCTCCTGTCTCTCCATTATAACTTCGTACATTGACTATGGGTAAAATACTGTGTAAAATGAATTTCAAAGGATTGGACTGATTAAATTTTTTTTATTATTTTCATTTTTTAAAATGTTTTTATTATAAAAAGTAATAACTATGTTACAGAACATTTGGAAAATAGAGAAAAGAAAAAAAGCACCTGTAATTCCACCGGACTTACACTGACTTTCCTTCTTGTGTTTTTTTTCCTTAATCCAGATTCTATTTTATAAAACTAATGCTTGAAATAGGCAGACCTAATTATTTTCCTTTCACAGAAGTTTGGTATTCTGGCATTATTATACTAGAATATTTCAAATGCATGGCAAATCTCAAGTATGTTTTATATAAAACTACTTTGGAAAAATCAAGTAGAAGAAAAAAGGTATTTGTTTTACTGTTGTATTTCCTTTATATTACAAATTCATGTTTTTCAAGGTTATGTACATGCATTTAATAGTCTGCATTTTTTTCTTGCATTATATCACAAGCCTTTCTCTATACTATTATGTACTATTAAGGCAACATTCATTGTAACTAGAGCATCTGAGGCCGGGTGAGGTGGCTCACACCTGTAACACTAGCACCCTGGGAGGCCGAGGTGGGAGGATCTCTTGAGCTCAAGAGTTCAAGACCAGCCTGAGCAAGAGTGAGACCCTGTCTTTACTAAAAAAAAAAATAGAAAAAATTAGCTGGGCGTGGTGGTACATGCCTGTAGTCCCAGCTACTCAGGAGGCTGAGGCAGAAGGATCCTTTGAACCCAGGATTTTGAGGTTGCTGTCAGCTAGGCTGATGGCACAGCAGTGGCCCAGGCAATATAGTGAGACTCTTGTCTCAAAAAAAAAAAGTAACTAAAGCATCTGAGATCAAGACTTAGTTTCCTAAATTTGGTACAACCAACCATAGGTGAAGAAAGGCAGGTTAAAGTATAATAAATCAGAAACTCGGAGTGAGTACTTTTGGTTTGCCTACAACTATAATGCAGAAAATACAGAGAGAAGTCAGAACTCAGAAAATCTAGCCTTTCAACTAAATGTCTAAGTTAGCAAAAAAAAAAAAAGTATTATCAACATAATCCTAAATTCTATACATGCTTTTATTTCCTCTGTAATTATAGATAGGAAAGTGGTGGAATACTATTCAATGGAAAAGACTTATTTATCATGATATGATATTAGAGTTTTAACTCTCAAAATTGAGTAAATGAACTCCCTAAATGGGTCTTTTTTTAACATTTAGCAAGGCAAAGCAAATTCTCACTTTATACAATAACAGGTCAAGGTCTGGTCATAGTTTTCTGGATTCAGTGACATTTGTTGTTGGAAACAGGCCTCTAAGTTTTAAATATGCTCTTGCATTGACATTCATTAATTTCAGAGCACAGACTTTTTGCTTTTAAGCTTCTTTATTTAATGTTTTCCTGCTGTTGGAACTCAAGTAACATTTTACAAATTGTAAAATATAACATACATTGAGGAAATAATCTATATGTCCATTTCCTAGTGAATAAAAATGTAGTATGTACAATGGAATATCATTCAGCCTTAAAAAAGAAGGAAATTCTGATAACACTAACTTGAAGATATTACACTAAGTGAAATAAGCCAGTCACAAAAAGACAAATGCTGTAAAATTCTACTTATATGAGGTACCTAGAATAGTCAAGTTCACAGATGATGGCGATGTTTGCACAATGACGTGAATATACTTAATGCCCCTGAGCTGTACATTTAAAAATGGTTAAGATAGTAAATTTTACATTATGAATATTTTATCAAATTTTTAAAAATCCCTCCAATATAACATACATTGAGAAAAGTGCATTATACCAGTATATCCAATTTAATAAATAATTATAAAACAAATGTATGTGTAATCGCCACCTGGCCCAAGAAATAAAATATTGTCAGAGGGTACCCTGTGTCCCTCCCCATCACAACCCTCTTCTTCCTTCCTGATTAACCACTATCCTGGCTCTAACATTTGGTTTTAAAAAAAATCAAGACTGTGATGTGACAATGCAGGATAAGTTAAATCAACACTACAAAACACAACAAATTCTTTCTTTAAACTCCAGTATTTTCTAAAGATGCAAAAAAAAAAAAATAACCCTAATAACTTTTAAAGTGCTCTTTCCTCTCTTCCTATGCTCTTGAAACTCTTCAAATTTTAAAATCTATTGTGGTCCCACAGTTGACCTCACCTGCAGAGTTTAATTAAAAAAAAAATATCTTCAGTGTAGATTTTCATTCCTCCCGCTCTCTCTCGCCTCCAACTACAAAGAAACAATGATTTAAACCCTTTGTGCCCTTTTAGAAAATTACACAGATACCCCATTGTGGAACCCTATAATCCCTTCGTGGAAAGGAAGAGATTAGCATATGAATACAAAGCAAAATGAATCCAGAATACAAAATGATCTACTGGATTGTGAAGCTCTTGTAGTCTTAAAAATGTATTTATTTCCTCTTTTTGTATTGCCCCTTTAGTGGTCCGGGTTAAGGGAACTGAGCTTCCCTTCTGGTTACCCGGAAAAGGATTAAAAAAAAAAAAGCCACCAGATTCTAGGAGGTGCAAACCCAACATATGGCTCCCAGCGCCAGTGGAATCTGCTACACTCGACATGAGCTTGCTTGCCGGCGAGGAGTGTAGAAAGTGCTGTTCGCAGACTGCGTGGTAAAGGAGAGAAAGCGACAGAAGAGAGAGCCATAGTGCTGACGTTGAAGGCCCGGCCCTGTGAGGTTGCATAGGGTAAGTGGCGCTGGCCAGGACAGTGGCGAAGGGGAAGGAAAGAGGATTTGGACTAGGGGCGGGGCTTGCGGCACAGCGTGGCTCCTGATTGCTGGAGCGCGGCTGCCAATCTCTCAGAATCGCTCGGTTAACCAGTGCGCTGGCGAGACGCGCTCAGATATACTGAGTGAGCCCTGAGAAGCAGCCTCAGATCCTGACGGTGCAGCAACTCGCAGCCTCAGCCAGGGAGTCCCAGCCGCTTTCAATGGAGGAGAAGCCCGGCCAGCCACAGCCTCAGCACCATCACAGCCATCACCATCCGCACCATCACCCCCAGCAGCAGCAGCAGCAGCCGCACCACCACCACCATTATTATTTCTACAACCACAACCATCACCACCACCACCATCACCAGCAGCCTCACCAGTACCTGCAGCATGGAGCTGAGGGCAGCCCCAAGGCCCAGCCAAAGCCGCTGAAACATGAGCAGAAACACACCCTCCAGCAGCACCAGGAAACGCCGAAGAAGAAAACAGGTCCGGGAGGGAGGACGGGTGGGGGAAGGGGATTGGAGGTGGGGGACCGGGGAGATGGGGGTGGGGCTGGATCGGAAAGGCGCGGACGGGGTCGGGGTGCATTTATGTGTCCTCTGGATCTGGGGGTGTCCCCTTGCGTTTTCTCAAAGCTCGGGCTGCTCAGTGGGGTTCGCAGCGCTCCTTCCTTTCAGCACGGGAGAGGCCCAACCAGGCCAGCGTGATCTTCCCGGCCCCCGCCCCGGCTGAGGGAGACCCGCAGGGTCGGCCTTGGAAGTCCAACCTTATTATTCTTTCCCCGGTCACCTAACTGCAGCCCTGGAGTTACCTTAACCTGGGGGCCCTGAGATGGGGTGAACCTAGCCCCCCCAAAAAAGATCCCTCGAGGTGTAACTCAGGAAGGCCTAGCAAATCCTGACTGGGGTGGTGTCGCGAGACCCTTTTGCAGGCGGCGAGGAGTGGGTAGGTGGGCTGAGTTGAGGAAGTGTACCTCACCCGCCACCCCAAGCCCACCTGTGGCCTTGGGGTTCCTCGTTTTGGGGGGGCTGTTGAGACCCCTCGCCTCACGGGTGATTTCCACCCCTAAACGCCTTTTTTGGACTCCAGACCCCGCAGTCTTTCCCCGTGGCTCCTCCCGCGGCCGGCGCCCCGGGCCCGCTCCCCCTAGAGCCGGCGCGGCTGGAATGTTCTCTCCTCCTCGCGGGGCCGCTTCCTGTCCGCCATGTTGGAAGCCGATTCCTGTCACCGACTCCGGCCCACTGAGGAGCGGAGGGGGAAGGGTGTCGAGGGGCACAAGGCGCAACGGAGCCGGGTGACCCGGGATCCCCACCGGCCGTCGCCTCGCTCCCCGCACTGCGGGGGCGCCGCCGCCCCCCGCCCCGTTGCCGCCCCTCCCCCCGTCGCCGGCCGGGGTTGTGTAACCCGGTGGCGGCCGCGCGGCCCCGGGCGGGTCCCTGGGGTGAGGGGCGGGGGCGGTTGGGGTGGGGGAGGGAAGCGGCCACGAGGGGAGCGGCCTGCGCCGGGCCTCGCGCGCCGGCGGCCGCGTTTCCCGCTCCCGGGTGCGGCGGGAGGCGCGGGCGGTCGGGGCGGGCAGCCGGCCTCGAAGCCGAGCTGAGGGGGAAGGAGGCCGCGGGCGGCGGCCGCGGCGCTCCTCCGGGCAGGAGGGCTGGGGGGGCGGCGGGGGGATTCGTTTTGGGTAGAGGCGGTGCCTGAGGCCGGGTGGGGTACCCAGCGGGAACCAAGCTCCCCGGTCACGAGTTTCTCTGCCACAGGAACCTCGTCTCCTGCCAGGTTCGCTCACGACTCCGCCTCTGAGCCTTTCACTTGGGCCCTTTCCTTCTAGCGGCTCATTTTCTACCAAAAAAAAAAAAACAACAAACTTATTCTATCCTCCTGCCCACCCAACGCTTACCTTCTGAGGTTGGGTAGTGTCTTTGAGTGGGGGGATTAAAAAAAATGTTTGGATGGGAAAAGGGCGAGTTTTTTGACCCCTCTTTCTTGTTCTTAAGGGTGAACCGAAGTGGCTTATCCATGAGGTTAGATCACTACCATCTTGCCTCGGAAGAGGCTGTTTTCCATGTTAAAGGGAAAGGTGTTTTTCACATTTTAAAACCTATTGATCCCAAGACTAATTTTAACAAATGCTAAATTGAGGGTGAAAGTCATATTAGAAAATATGTGAGAAGAAATGAGCTTAAAAGTTTGTAACAAAGCAGATTTCAAAAAATAGGGATTCTTTATAAATTGAAGAGAGATGAAGAGTATGGTAAGAAACTGAATGCTATACCGAGCATATCAAATTTGATACAAGCAGTTATTGAGAGTTGGAGAGAAACTAACTACTTTTCTGTTGTTGACTTAATGTAACTTGAAGACTGAAATTGGAGTGTCAGATTTTCCATTTTGGGGGCTAGTGGGGACCGATGGTATGCATTGGAAGGGAACACGTAACATGCATTTTAAGTGTTTAATCCTAAGGATTTGGAGCAGTTTAAAAACTGTTAGGAACTATACAACAAGTAAATCTTTTAACATGAGATCATTTTCAAAAGATGAGGAAGTATTACTATTGCTTGGAATATAAGGCAATATTACTGTTCAGATTGAAAAATTGTATTTTGTTGGTAAGGTTAATATACTTCTGCAGGACTCCTCTGCATATAAAAGCAGCCCCTGAACTCTTCAAGGTGGCATTACTTGAAAGTATGTCTTATCCTGAAAAGGGATTCAGAGAGGAAACTGGGCTTAGCAATTTTGATAGAATGTAAACAATTTGGGATGAACAGTTTTTCATGTGTGGCCTGGTCACAGTGCTGTTGTTTCCACATGGGAAATGCTAATAAACAGGAATAACTTAGTATTTTTGAAATGTATTTGTAATAAGTTGAGGTGGGCTATATTTATGGCCCATTGCCCACAAACCTATAAGGAGGAACGATTTTTATTTAACCAGAAGAGGGCGCAAGAGAAGGCCAAATGTGTTGAGTAATTTCAATTTCTAATCCAAAAGCTAGATTTATCAGGACTCAAGTTTTGCTGAGTCTATTTGAAGTAGGGCTAGCCTGGCAGCCCTAAATAGTAAAAACGCTAGGTAGTCTTTAATTTCTTTCATTCTATAATGTTTACATTCTTAAATACTAAGCTTTAAAAAGAAAATATCTCTGGCATACTTTTTATATACCAACAAGGTTGTCATGGAGAAGTTTTATGTAGTTAAATGAGAAAGACTTTTTGTTATTAAATATTGGAGGTGGGAGTATAGTGGCTTCTGAGCTGTTTTTATTGGTTGGTGATTTCTGATGTCTGAGCCATTTAATATTAGTAATCTTAGGAAAAATTAAATTCTAGTCCACTTAAAAGTCTTTGCTTTGGTTCAGCTTAGTTTGGACATTGGATTTTTTTAATTTATTTTTTATTTTTTTGCTCTTTGAGATTGCTTGCCTTTAATTGAGATTTGAAAAGTTACGACTAATGGGCCCAAGGATACAGACCTTTGTTTAACCTGTATGTTAAATGGTATGGGTAGTTCTTGTCTTTGGTCCAGAGTTACAAAAGGGTAAAGTTACATCTGTCATAAATGTTAGCTGGGTGCACCTGTAGTCCCAGCTACTCTGGAGGTTGAGGCAGGAGGATCATTTGAGCCCAGGAGTTCAAGACCAGCCTGAGCAACATAGACTTTGTTTCAAAACGCGCACGCACGCAAAGTTGAGAGCCTCTATTTAGGAGCTTTCTGCTTTTCTGAAGAAAAAAGAACTTTTTAGAAACATCTTAAGCAGTGATCTCTTTCTTCCTGTTTAATAGTTAGAATTTTTCTATTAAAATTTTGATTTGATTGGCTATCATAGCTTTTCTAGCAGTCAAGAAATGAAAATGTAACTTTAAGTGTTTCTACCTATTTCTCTGATGTAGAGAGACTTAAAATTATAGTAATCCCTGTTATAAATCTTAGACTGTTTTATTCCACATCAAGTTATTTGGGAACAATGGTTTTCAAACTTAAAAAAAAGTAGTATCTTCTGTATTCTTAAAATTGAGGACCTCCAAAGAGCTTTTGATGTAGGTTATGTGTATTGATATTTACCATATAGGACATTAAAACTGAGAAAATTTCCAGAAAATAGTATACAGACTCTTGTGACTTAACCTTCACAGGCTGAAGGCCTAAAAGAATGAATGAAAGTAATAAAGGCAAATAACTTAGTATTCCTATTGGGCCTCCACCCCTACTCCCCCAAAAAGCTGTTTTAAATGAATGTGTATGTGTATATCCTTCCGTTGTGTGTTTCTAATGACTTGACTTCAGTATGCTTTTGTGAACATTTCATGGAATTTTAATAGATAACTAATACCACTTTTACTAGTAAGGCAATGGGAAAAGTTGATGCAATTGAATCACCTATAGTATTAGAGTTAACTTTATGGTAGTTGAAGGTCTTTAATTAAACTCAAGTACCATAATGTTTTTTAAATTAGGTTCTTTTCATTGTAGCTTTGTTAGTAAATATTTTCTCACTGCCTCTTTGAGTAGGCACTGTTGCCTACTGGTAGGAAAGCATGGATTCCAGAGAGACAGACTAGAGTTTGATTTCCAGTTTTGCTACTTTGTGTTTTGGGCAAGTTACTTCATCTTTCTGAAAGTCTGTTTACCCAAAAGACAAATGAGGAAAATATTTTTTATAAGGGATAGAAACACTGATACATAGATATTTTGATTTCGTGTATTAATAGTATGATCTAATGTCTGGGCAGTGGTCAAAGTGAAAAGGTTCTCAGTGTTAGATTTTTTTTTTTTTTTTTAAGAGCAGGATCTCATTGTGTTTCCCAGGCCAGAGTGCATTGACTGTTCACAGGCATGATCATAGTACACTTACAGCCTCAAACTCCTGGGGTTAACTGACTCCTCCTTCAACCTCCTGAGTAGCTGGAACTACAGGCGTGTACCTTTACACCTGGTTTGGTTGATTTTTTAAACTGTATTTTTTATCTGATAGATGCACTAGAAACTGCTTAGGGTTACCTACCCCCAGCCATTTATGGTTTCATAGAAATGAAGTCTTTAATTTCCTTCTAATAATTACTATCTCAGTAAAACTGGATTCTTGCTCTGCTTTGAATTGTAAGGAAAATTTTATAACAGTTTTGTGAGACTGATAGGTAGGTTGAATCTGTTAAGTGAGAGGTATTATGACACACTGCTTAAAAGATCATGTTCTTGCTGACCTCAGACTTTGGTTTGAATCATGGCTCAGATTTGTTTAGGAGTAGATTTCATTTCCTATTCTGTAAAATGGAGCTCACAAGTGTTTTCTCATAGAGACGTGAAATAGTAATATATGAAGCTGTAGTTCATAGCATAGTGTTTAGCATACATGACATAAACAGTCCTTAAATATTAGGCACTACTGTAATTTACATGTTGTGATTTTTGAAAACCTTTTTTTTTCCTTTTTCCCTAGGCTATGGTGAACTAAACGGTAATGCTGGAGAAAGAGAAATATCTTTAAAGAGTCTGGGTTCTGATGAAGCTACCAGCCCTATTTCCAGGGTCCTCAATGGCAACCAGCAAGTTGTAGACACTAGCCTAAAACAGACTGTAAAGGCCAGCACCTTTGGGAAAGCAGGAATTAAAACCAAGAATTTCATTCAGAAAAACAGTATGGACAAAAAGAATGGGAAGTCTTATGAAAATAAATCTGGAGAGAGCCAGTCTGTAGATAAGACTGATACTGTAGCAATTCCAAATGGTGTTGTAACAAATAATTCTGGCTATATTACTAATGGTTATATGGGTAAAGGAGTAGATAATGATGGTAGTGGATCTGAGAGCGGATATACCACTCCTAAAAAAAGGAAAGCTAGGCGCAATAGTGCCAAGGGTTGTGAAAACCTTAATTTAGTGCAGGACAAAATAATGCAACAAGAGACCAGTGTCCCAACGTTAAAACAAGGACTTGAAACTTTCAAGCCTGACTATAGTGAACAAAAGGGAAATCGAGTAGATGGTTCAAAGCCCATTTGGAAGTATGAAACGGGGCCTGGAGGAGCAAGTCGAGGAAAACCTGCTGTGGGTGATATGTTTCGGAAAAGCTCAGATATTAAACCCGGTGTGAGCAGCAAAAAGTTTGATGATCGACCCAAAGGAAAGCATGCTTCAGCTGTTGCCTCCAAAGAGGATTCGTGGACACTATTTAAACCGCCTCCAGTTTTTCCAGTGGACAATAGCAGTGCTAAAATAGTTCCTAAAATAAGTTATGCAAGCAAAGTTAAGGAAAACCTCAACAAAACCATCCAGAACTCTTCTGTGTCACCATCTTCATCTTCATCCTCTTCATCATCTACTGGGGAAACTCAGACCCAATCTTCAAGTCGGTTATCCCAGGTTCCTATGTCGGCGCTGAAATCTGTTACTTCTGCCAGCTTTTCTAATGGGCCTGTTTTAGCAGGGACTGATGCAAGTGTGTATCCTCCAGGGGGTCAGCCACTGCTAACTACTGCTGCTAATACTCTAACACCCATCTCTTCTGGGACTGATTCAGTTCTCCAGGACATGAGTCTAACTTCAGCAGCTGTTGAACAAATTAAGTCTAGCCTTTTTATCTACCCTTCAAATATGCAAACTGTGCTGTTAAGCACAGCACAAGTGGATCTGCCCTCTCAGACAGATCAGCAAAACCTGGGGGATATCTTCCAGAATCAGTGGGGTTTATCATTTATAAATGAGCCCAGTGCTGGCCCTGAGACTGTTATTGGGAAGTCATCAGATCATAAAGTGATGGAGGTGACATTTCAAGGAGAATATCCTGCCGCTTTGGTTTCACAGGGTGCTGAAATAATCCCCTCAGGAACTGAGCATCCTGTGTTTCCCAAGGCTTATGAGCTGGAGAAACGGACTAGTCCTCAAGTTCTGGGTAGCATTCTAAAATCTGGGACTACTAATGAGAGTGGAGCCTTATCTTTGGAATCCAGTCATATAGGTGACCTGCAAAAAGCAGACACCGGTAGTCAAGGTGCTTTAGTGTTTCTCTCAAAGGACTACGAGATAGAAAATCAAAATCCTCTGGCCTCTCCTACGAACACTTTGTTAGGCTCCGCCAAAGAACAGAGATACCAGAGAGGCCTAGAAAGAAATGATAGCTGGGGTTCTTTTGACCTGAGGGCTGCTATTGTATATCACACTAAAGGTAACTATACAAAGATTTTTATTAGCCAATTTAATATGTATGCATTAGTAGTTTGTATTAAGAGTTAATAGTTCAGAGCTTACTTGAGAGTGACAATGTGGATAAGCAGCTACCATCAAATTCTAATTTGGGGTCTTTGGAAATAGTATGAGTGAAGTTTAAAAGAAATGTTCATCTTTCCAACTTAAAAGCATTTTTTAAAAATAAAAGGCCGGGTGCGCGGTGGCTCATGCCTGTAATCCTAGCACTTTGGGTGGCCGAGGCGTTCTGATTACTGGAGGTCAGGAGTTCGAAACCAGCCTGAGCAAGAGTGAGACCGTCTCTACTATAAATAGAAAGAAATTAATTGGCCAACTAATATATATAGAAAAAATTAGCCGGGCATGGTGGCGTATGCCTGTAGTCCCAGCTGCTCGGGAGGCTGAGGCAGAAGGATTGCTTGAGCCCAGGAGTTTGAAGTTGCTGTGAGCTAGGCTGACGCCACGGCACTCACTCTAGCCTGGGCAACAAAGTGAGACTCTGTCTCAAAAAAAAAAAAAAAAAATACATATATATATATGTATATGTATGTAGACAAATAAAATGGACCTACCTGGTTCAGAGAATAAAAAGAGAGGTTGGGGTGGGGGGCTTGGCTAAAGGTATGATGTTACAGTTTCTCTTGGGCACACTTAAGAATTTTTTGCTTAGATGTTTCTTCTCCTTTGCTTTCTATGTCATATTCCTTATTAGTGAGCTCATTTAATAGTTCTAATTTGCTTAAAATGAGTAGGAGCAGTGTTTCTGAGGAGGAGTCTGAAAAAGATGGAGTGTCAAACTTTTTTCTCTTAAAAGAAGTAATAATCGGTGCCAAGTGGTAACTAGAAAATAATTTAGACAAATGATGATATCAAGCATGATTTAGCATAGTAGAGACCAGGCTCTAAATGGGTTTGTACTTTTCATAGCCCCAAAGCCCATGTTTAAGGAAAACCAGCTATGTTCCATGTTAAGTTCCATGCTAGTAACTTTGTTAGAATATGGTTTATTTGTATCTTAAAGAAAAATTTGCTGTATGGCATAATTGTAATTTAAATCATTAGTGCAAACAATGAGGTTTAATGAATGATGTTTGTGACTTTTTGCTTTTTAGAACAGTGGTTTTCAGTCTTCCCACTCTATCCACCTCCCTCTCCCCTCCTTCCCTAACAGTTCCATACTCCATTCATGCATAAAAACACGTAATATAAACTGCACATTCCCATGTTTAAAAGTGGCTTAGGCAGTGACTTGCAACTGCAGGGAAGGGGGAGCATATCAGATTGTGGGAATGAGGTAATTACCATATTCTCCCTGGAAGAAATCATAACCTTAGAGATAAATAACAAAGCTTGTGACTTTTAAGCAAATTTTCTAGTCTACGTACCTTTCCTTATCTGCAAACTGAAAGACATTTAGTACAATAAACATGTCATTTTTATATCATTTTCCTTCCTTTAAAAATAGGAGTAAGTAGAATTGCCTTATAGAAGTTTAAGAATAGGAATCCTGCAGATAAAATTTGCCTGTTTTCACTTGTTCTGCAGCTCTGCTTTTTGGAAGTAAATACAGAAGCTAGAATTTTTAGCAAAATTAAGGCAAAAAAGAAATGCTTAGTTTCTTTTTATTTTCTTAGACAGAGTCTCACTCTGTTGCAGGGGCTTGAGTGCTGTGGCGTCAGCCTAGCTCATAGCAACCTCCAACTCCTGGGCTCAGGTGATCCTCCTGCTTCAGCCTCCCAAGTAGCTGGGACTACAGGCATGCGCCACCGTTCCTGGCTTATTTTTTCTATATATTTTTAGTTGGGCAATTAATTTCTATTTTTAGTAGAGACGGTGTCTTGTTCTTGCTCAGGCTGATTTCGAACTCCTGACCTTGAGCAATCCTCCCACCTCGGCCTCACAGAGTGCTGGGATTACAGGCATGAGCCACCACTCCCAGCCGAAATGCTTAGTTTCTTAAGACATGGTTAATTATATAAAAGTTAACTTCTGCCAGAGAGTTGGGTGTTTTTTTCTTTTTCTTTGTTTTTTTTTTTTTTATATTCAGCTAAACAGACCAAGATTTGATGTCATTTTCTGTTCCATCTGCCCTCCAGAGACTATTATTTAGAAATGTTTACCAAAGTGTCTTGTCATTTTGTGAGCCTGAGAGGATATCTTGTGTAATGTTTTCTCACCACCTCCAGAAAATTGCCAGATATATTGTTTCATTAGGTGGTTGGTGGATGTTTTCCTGTATGATTTCTATTATGTAGAATTGCAGGCCTTTTAAAATGGGGATATTCACTTAAGTTTTTTTCCTAGTTTTTGTGCATTTACTGTATAGATGGGCTAACTAAAAATAAAATCAACATTATTTAGATAAATGCCCCTACATGGATGCAGTTGTGTTTAGTTGGTGTTACTGAAAAGATTTGCTTTAGTAAAGTGCATCAGCTTGAGTTTTATAGTTGGATATTATTGAAATTAATCAGATTGGTGTTGTGATTGGTTCCTCTCCAAAAAACAATAGATAATATTCAGTTTGATTAGGACCCAGAGTGGCAAATTCTTTGAATTCTTTCCAAATGTCGATGGGTCCATTAGCCCACTCATTTTCTCTTTACTTGCATTTGTTTTTGAATCACAACCTTTTGAAGATCTGAAGATAAGTGAAGGATCCTTCCCCTCCAACCCCAAGTTTTCTTAAACACTACAAGAGGTAATAATCAGTTGGACTTGCTGAAATATCCTTTAAGAGCACCTGTATTATTTCCTTAGTCCATTAGTGTAGTCTTGTCTTTAAAATGAGTTGAAGTTAGACTTAGAACTTGTGCATTTCTCCTAACTTCAAAAATAAGCCCTTTAATAGCTTAATTTGGAGATAGAAGGTAAGAGGGTGCATTATGTCACTTAAGTAGGAATGGCACATTATTTTACTTTCTTGGTTATAAATCCATGTAAAGAAAAGATGCTTATTTGGCTTATGGTTTTGAAGGCTGGTTTCAAAGGCTCATGGTTTGTTTCGAAGGTCCAACTGGTAACTTCTGATAAAAGCTTTCATACTCAAAAGTTTTTAGATTAAACCTAAACAGTTACTTGCAGGTTTAGCAGTACTGCGGATTTTTTAGGGCACAGTGGCTCTTGCCTGTAATCCTAGTACTTTGGCGAGCTGAGACAGGAGGATCGCTTGAGGCCAGGAGTTCAAGACCAGCCTGAGCAACATAATGAGATTCTGTCTCTATAAAAAATAGAAAAATTAGCTGGGTGTCCTGGTGTGTATCTGTAGTCCCAGTTACTCAGGAGGCAGAGGCAGATGCAGAGGATCACTTGAGCCTAGGAGTTTGAGGTTGCAGTAAGCTATGATCATGCCACTGCCCTCATGTCCTGGGAACAAAAGTGAGACCCTGTCTCCCTCCAAAAGTTAATCTTGAATGTTCAGGACAATTGAGTGTATGAAATGAAGATAAAGCGTAAAAAAGGGATTTGTGGGAATTCTAGTTTTTGGGATTTTTCTTCTAGCTTTTAGTATATGTTATGCTGCTAACTTTTCTTAATAAATAAAACCTGATCTTTATGTTATCTGGAGGAATATTGTACCATTACACAGCAGTGTGAGTAGAAAAGTAGGTCCTCTTTCCTCATTCATCTCAAGTGGTAGTTATGAGGCAGCTTTAAGGTGATGTCTTTCAAACTTAATTATGAAAAAAACTTTTTTTTTTGTAAACAAGATCTCACTGTGTTGTCTGGCCTAGAATGCAGTGGCATCATCATAGCTTGCTGCAACCTCAAACTCCTGGGCTAAAGCAATCCTCCCTCCGCAGCCTCCTTGAGTAGCTAAGATTACAGGCATATGCCACTATGCCCACCTAATTTTTCTTTTTCTATTTAAATGTGGAGCCAATAATATAGTGAATCCCAATGTACGCATCATCCAGCTTGAGCATTTCAAAAACATTCTTACTCTTATTTCACCTACCCATCTCTACATTGTTAACACCTCCAATTTTTTTTATTATGGTAAAATGTAGAAAGCATAAAGTTTATTATCTTAACCATTTTTAAGTGCATAGTTCAGTGGTCTTAAATAGTGGTGTGTAACTATCTCCAGAACTCTTCATCTTGTAAAACAAACTCTGTACCCATTAAATAATAACTCTCCATTCCATCCTCCTCCCCACCCCAGGCAACTACCATTTTACTTTGTCTCAGTGATTTTGACTAGAAGTAGTTCATGTAAGTAGAATTATACAGTATTTGCTTTTTTGTGGCTTATTTTCATTTAAGCATAATGTTCTCAAGGTTCATTCCTTTTAAAGGCTGAATGATATTTTGTTGTATGTACAGAAAGCATTTTCTTTATCCATTCTTCTGCAATGGACACTTGGGTTGCTTCCACATTTTAACTATTGTGAATCATGGTGCTGTGAACATGGGTATAGAAATAGCTCTTCGAGACCCTGCTTTTAATTCTTCTGGGTATATATCCTGAAGTGGAATTGCTAGATCGTATGATAATACTGTTTACATTTTTGAGGAACTGCCATACTGTTTTCCACAAAGATTGTGCAATTTTACATTGCTACCAACAGTGTGCACAGATTTTAATTACTCCACATCCTTGCCAACATGTATTTTCTGGTTTTTTGATAGTGACCATCCCAAAGAATGTGAGAGAGGTATTTAATTGAGGTTTTGATTTGCATTTCCCCAATGATTAATGATGTTGAACACCTTATCACGTGCTTATTTTTTTTTTTTTTTTTTTTTTTTTTTTGAGACAGAGTCTCGCTTTGTTGCCCAGGCTAGAGTGAGTGCCGTGGCGTCAGCCTAGCTCACAGCAACCTCAAACTCCTGAGCTCGAGCAATCCTGCTGCCTCAGCCTCCCGAGTAGCTGGGACTACAGGCATGCGCCACCATGCCCGGCTAATTTTTTTTTTTTGTATATATATTAGTTGGCCAATTAATTTCTTTCTATTTTTATAGTAGAGATGAGGTCTCGCTCAGGCTGGTTTTGAACTCCTGACCTTGAGCAATCCGCCCGCCTCGGCCTCCCAGAGTGCTAGGATTACAGGCGTGAGCCACTGCGCCCGGCCTTATCACGTGCTTATTAGCCAATTGTGTATCGTC